>NW_023610880.1:0-166930 GCF_013339725.1 Rhipicephalus microplus
GAGCAACCAAAATATCGAAAAATTGAAAGCAAGACACATCGTGCATATGAAAAAAGGCATTCTTCATGGCATTACAGAAAGCAGCCGCGCGAGCGTGGCTTCGTTTTGAATTGCCGCTTGGAACAATAGCAATAAGTTTGCCGAAGAACGGGAGTGTTATTCTCGATTACACAAATTTAGAAGGACGTCAATTGTGTTTGAAAGTACGCGTGTGGCTCGATCCATCTATGAAGAGAACTGCCGCCCCTCTAATGGCTTAAGAACCTCCACTTTGCAAACTGCACGTAACAACTGCACTCCAACAAGATATGGAAAACCTCGCGAAAGCGATAGGCGTTTTCGTAAGCGGCAGCTGCACGTCGCGCATGTGTGCTCGAAATTTGTGTTCTGTCTTATACCATGAGACGGGCACCAGCATGCTCTTCACTACTCGCAATCGCGCCATCTCGCACGGCAAAACGTGCTTTGAAAGATCACGACGGCCATAACTGTAACCAAAGTTAAAGTTCCAAAGTGCAACATTGCGAGTCTTCGCAAAGATGACGTCGGGCGTCCATAATCTCTTGCATCTGATAGCCAGAAACCTTTCACAACAAACTTGTTTAGGTAAGTACCAAACACTTGATGGAATTTCACTCAGAAAAAAATACAGCATAAATATGGACTGAATAATGTTTAGTGGGCGAAGCTACGAAGGTGCGTCGATAAACCGTGAATCAAACTTGCTGCCATTCTAGAGCTTCAAGGAGCCTGTCCCAGTGTACTTTCGCGACGGAAGGTGTGAGTAACCCGCGCAGTTTGCCCAGCAGGGTAATCATGGGAAAGAATTCTTTGCTGCGTTCTTGCCAGTACTGCATGGTGTAGGGTACGCTCCGCACCAAAGCCAGGTCTCGGTTGTGCACTTCGTCCATGAAGTTGCGCCCGCCGCTCTTGAGTTGCTGCCACGGGGACGAGATGGTGGTGGATGGATGGATGGATGCTATGAGCGCCCCTTTATAACGGGGTGGTGACATGCACGCCACCTGGCTCCAACAAAAAAAAACGATTAGTAAACTGTCTTGATGTTAACCTAGTGCATTATTTACACCCACTATTTAGATGGACCACATCGCAACAAAAATATAAAAATTAAAAGTGCGTCTCTTTTCCTCTTCAGGCAGAATTACCTTATTTTTTCACAATTACTGTCGTTTAGGTTCAATGTTCTGCCACCGATACTATCAGTCTCTGGTTTCTATTGCAAACATGTTCAGCTTTCCATGGTTGTCTCTAACACCCAAAGGTTCATGTAAGCTTGTAGCCACATGTATACCTGGATGATCTCACCATACTAATTCAGAACATGTTCCATCGTTTCCTTAGCTCCTCGAGAGCACGTACATTGTTGTTCTTTATTGAATCGGACTTTATGACTACACGTTTTAAAGCAACGTGACATCGCTTTGAACAGTAAAGCGCTTACGCTTGAATTACGAATCCTCTTCCTTATTCGCTTTTGCCTTTTCAGTAGTTACTGGGAGCCAGCTCATTTTCCAACGCTGTAATGTAATAAATTCTGTGCACCTTTCTGACTTTTCGCTTAATTATCCTTGTGGCGACATTGTCCACACTGCCAACTGTATATTACTAGTGAGCCTCCTAGTTTCTTTTCTGCATTTTGTGTACACGCTCTTCCCATACAAATACATGAACACCGTCCTTGCCCAACTACACTTTCATTTTTCCAAGCCTCTCTTCACATATCTATTTGCTCTGAGCTTTTTTTTCTTTTAGAGCTTGTCCATCCCACATTCCCCTTTACAGCCCCATTCATTGTCTTCCTGCGAACGCCCAATGCCAGGCATCCCACAGCTATTTGATTTGTATTCATTCCCGATTTCACCTCTGACATCATGCACACAACTGGGTACCAAATGAAGCGAGAGCTTCAGCACCATCTAGTGAGCACTTCGAGAACTAGGGGCTACTATGAAGGACAACGGCGGACAAGCCCGGGAGCTTCGCCCTTAAAGAAAGAACGCTGACTGGAAGTGCGCCGCGTGACTGATGGAGCAACCCGAACACAATTGCGCTCCGGGAAAAAAGTGCACAATGGCAGCGTTGCTATGGTAACGTATCGTGGCGTACTCTGGAGCTCGGTCATGTGTGTTTCCGCCAGTGTCGTACTGCGAACAGGAGGAACAACAGCCTCCATTCTTTATGCCACATTGAATGCGCTGCAGCATTATTCCGGCTGTTGTTGTATCCATGGGGCCTCAACAAAAGAATGTGGAACGAGTGTGAGTCAATGTACCGTACCAGGGATAAAGCATTTGCAATGCACAGTAAAATCGCGCAGCTTCAAAAAGGACATTTTTTCGTTGGAAAGCGATTTGAAGCTATTCAGGACCAACGTTTCCGCCTGCCCTCGGGCCAGTGACAGCGGCGACATTGAGAGGACGAGCAGCGTGGGCTATAAAACTAGGCACTGCGATGATGCCGGCGTCTCTGCTCGGCAGCCTTCAGTCGCATAGCGCTTCACAAGTACACACGACCGGGACCCGTTTGCGCAACAGGAGCCACCGACTGCAAAATGCATCATACGGCCACAGCTTTTAGCGGTGCTGAACGCATCTCGAAAATAATCATATTTTCGGCCAACACAAATTTCTTGTTCTCAAGGATGGAAGGAGGATTCCCATCGCCAATACCGCAGTCAGCATCGGCGTTCTATTGCAAGGAATCTAGAATATGCCAGTGGTGAAAGAAGTTTCAGACAAGCGGCCAGTTATCGTGCTGCGCGATACTGGCTGCGACATGGTCGTCCTCCGAAAGGCAATGGTGCCAAAAGAAAATTTAACTGGCAAATATAGACTGGTCTTATTGTTGGATCGCACGGTGCGCTACATCTTGGAAGCTGTGGTTTTCCTGGACACACCCTTTCTTAGAGAAGAGATTCGTGCTTTGTGCATGAGAGATTCTCGGTATGATGTGGTCGCTGGGAAACTCTCTGGGGCAGCGCTGCTGTACACTTCGATAGCAAAACTAAGCAGGGACGATATTGCAAGCAGCTGCAGTGACGTTGAGCAAGTGACGCCCACGAAGTCTACTACACTCCATGGTACACGACACGGGTTATCTGTAATGCACCGATCACGGGCATGTGAACCAGAATTGATAGATAGAAGTCCAGCTGCGATAAACTGTGATAATCGGACGGTGTGCGTAAAAAAACAAGAAAAATTTGGTAGACCACACGTACAGTGGGAATGATATGCGAAGCACAAATAAGAAAGGTTGGTATGTCACCTTAAAATCAACACAACGTTATGGGGTGGAAAAAAATGATGCCGTACATGACTGTCGTGTCATGATTATCAAGTTTGGATGTGTCGTTTGCCTTCGTCATCTATTCACGTTACGTGATGCCAAAGTTAGTATATGCGGAGCTCGCGAAACGACCGCGGGTCTGCTGTGAGCGTGATACGTTGTCACGTTCTTACATGACACGCGTGACAGGATTATGTTTGCAGCAGTCATATGCTTTTGTCGCCCACTGACGTCACGTAACATTAAATTTGGTGTATGTGGAGCTAGTAAAACGGCCGCGAGCACATCATGAAGGCCCCTATACACTCCATAGTATTGCTGACGGGCGTGCAAGCTCGGCACAGCGACGCTACGTTTGCAACGCGTGAGCGCTCTATAGTCTGACGCCAGGCGCCAGCGGCGCGACCAACGTCCGTCGGCGCAGCCCGACGGCAACCAGCGCGAAATCCGACATGTTGCATTTTGCGTCGATGCGTTACCAAGACAACACTGCGTTTCTCTCTTTTCATGATGGAGGGACGCCGGACGTGCTGAAACGCGCATGCGTCAAAGCAACACAGCGCGGCGCGTGCCTGCGAGCATATGACAAGACTGGTGCCTGGTGACCCGACGAAATGAACGTTGATGAGCACGCACACCACGTCACGTTGGAGTTTATTGCTGATTTGACTGTGGCATGTAGTCATGTTCTCACAAGACGCACATCTCATGATTATCAGTTCTGCACCAAACACATACCTTCGTCATTCATTGACGTCACGTCATACCAAGTTTGGCATATGTAAAGCTTGTGACACGACCACGAGAACATCATGAACGTAGCATGTAATAATGTTGTTACATGACACGCATCTCATGTTTATCAAGTTTGCACCATACATTCATCATATACTTTCGTCATCCATTCACGTGCTGTAATAGCAAATTCAGTATAAGTGAAGCTAGTGAAACGGCCGCCAGCGCATCAAGAGCGTGGCATGTAGTCATGTTGTTACATGACATGCATATCATGAATATTATATTTGCACGAGACTCATACAATCGTCTTCCATTCACATACCGTTATAACGAATTTCGTATGTGACGCAAGCGAAACAGCCACGAGCGCATCATGAGTGTGGCATGTAATGTTGTTACATACACACAATTCATGATTCTCATGCTAGGGTCTGTCGCTTGCGTTCGCCATGCAATCATCTCTCAGCATATCAGTTTTGCAACATGTCATGTGAACGAAACCACCACAAGAGCAGCAGGACCATGAAATGTAAATCATGACATGCATAACATACATACCATGATTTTCATGTTATGACTTGTCAAATACGGTCATCCTACAGTCATGTTATGCAATACCAAGTTTGGCAGCGACACCGTTTTCGAAACGGCCAGGAGAACTAAATGTCGTGGGCGGCAGGATACATATACATATATATACATATACATATATATATATATATATTATTACGAGGCAGTGGGCATGGCTCTACCGTCGTGGACAACAGTTCGATGAAAAAGAAGTGGACTCGCCGCGCGAGAGACTGGCAGCTCTGAAGCGTCACTTTGGCATGTAAATATAGGAAATACGCTCATTCCTCTCTTCCGTGTGTTTGCGAGCTCCGTAACAATATATACATATATATATATATATATAATATATATATATATATATATATATATATATATATATATATATATATATATATATATGCTTAAGGTTGCCGAAGTTCACTTAGGAATGCTTCGCATTTGAAAACCGACCCCATGTGAAACTCGGCGGCTATCCCCCACGCCATGGTCTAAGGCACGGCCGGAATCGCCGCTATCTTGCTGGACCTGGACCACAAGAGGAGACGAGGCTCCATCACCTCCGTACACGTTGCCAAAGGTGTCTCCGCGTTGGCGAAAGTGGCAGCACTTGAAGAGGAGTCGAGATGATGTGGTCAGCTGTGTTTGATATGGGCAGGAGTTTCCATCACGTCGCTTTCATGACTCGGACAAACCCAGTGTATCAAGGTATCGGTCTCCGGCACTTCAACCATCCCGTTCACACGTTTGCCGATGACGTTAGCGGGCCAAAGTGTTCAAGCGAATGAACAAGGACTTTTACTGACGATGACAAGCTGGTGCTTGTCACAACCAATTGAAGACCAGGAGGAACCCACTGCGTGCATCGTGCGTTGTGCATTCTGCGTGTGTGCACATGTTGCCACGTCAGAGCCGTCAGGGTGTCCGCGCCTCATGGCGAGCTGCCATGGTGTGCTGGTGTGTGAGCCCACGGATCCTAGTTTTGCTTTGCCAGAGGTGCGGGAAGTGCTGTGCATGTGCGTAGTGGTGACTTATGAATATACTTTTTTGCGAGTCGTCGTGTCGCGTTGCGTCTACGCGAATCGTATATGCGGACAACGTTGAGAAATCACGGGGAGTGTGATGAGTGGCGGAAATTTGAAAACCATGCTTTTGGAGGGCTATAGAAGACGAAAATGAGTATGGTGCGCAGCGGTGCTGCTCGTGAGAGAGCAGGACGAAAATGAAGGAGACGACGAGAACGCTCAAGAATCCAGGCAGGTCGAGACAGTCGGACGGCTGAAGGGAACAAAACTTGCGACGGCTCGCGGTCCATTGTGGCACACAACCTCTAACGGGTGGACTCAAGGTGAACTCAGACGACGAGCGACGGCGGGCGACGCCAGTGCAAGCATCACCTTCGAGACCCGCATGCGAGTTGATGGCTTCGGGGTCCACTGAGCCAGGCAAGCTGAGGCCTACGAGGCTGGCCCTACCGGTGTTCCTGGCGTGGCCAAGCACGCGTCTGGCCAGCAACGCTACAGCTAGGCGGCCGTCATAGCGACTGTCGTAATAGCAGCACCACAATCTCAAGGTGACATGGCGACACGTCGGACCATGTCGCCAACAGCGACGTGCCAGTATTTCACGTGCAGTGATGCGATAAATATCTGGGCTGTGTCAGAGTCTCGGGATTCGTGTTCTGTCGGATAAAGAAGTGAAGGAATAATTATGCCACAATGAATTTTTCGTCAGTATAACTGTTCATATATGTGTGTGCCCATGTCGTATAAACGTGCTGCCGTAGTTTGCGTCGTGTCTACTGTCGTTTGTGCACCTGGGCTCACACACATCTGTCACAATACATATACGGTGATTGTCGGTGGCACCGACGCTGGCGGCGATATCCACCTCATAGTATCCATAAAATCGCTGTCGAAATAAAAGAGAACACATCTTATCTTTAGCGCTGATAATTCAATGAAAGAAAAACAAGCCGGGGTAACTGTGTTTTATGACCACATATAGCGTGACAGAAATCGAGCCTTCATAATTTTATTATAATGCTGGCCATGAACACGTAAAGCAACAGTTAGTTCAACTTAAAACACGTCAATATGCTGTTCTGGCCACAGGTTCAGCTCCCGCACTCATGCCTGGCAGAGATACACCATAGATGTCAAGCAATGAATTCGACGTTTTTGTATAGTAGCAAACTGTCGTATGCACGTCAATGCATTTACCTTGAACAATAGCCAACTTATTTGAAGTTCTTGACCTGCTAGACGAATGTTCATAGTACATAATGCATAATTAACAATATCTTACCTTGTCACTCACACCATTTGTGATAGGTAGAGTTTATAGGGCAGCCCAGAAGATGAGAGCAGCTGCAAGGCGATCTGCACGTCTGGAAATTGCAGCGATTCATTCTCAAAGCGCGTGCTAACAAATGCAAGAGCTTCGATGGAGCCAGGAATTGTCAATAGACCTGCCAAGAGAAAGAAAAACACATGCGTTGCACAAAACCCTGCAAAGTTGAAACAAAAACAAAGACCCCAATCAAAAACAGCAAAAAAGGAGACAGCGGACCCAGCGCGCAGCGATGATTACTAACTGAACCAACTAGCCCACGTATGAATCCATGAGATATGTTCCTGTCTAACCGAAAACTCTTTGGCGCACAGGTAATGAGAGTTGGGGTTTTATGGCCCAAAATCACAATATTACTATGAGAGGTCGTTTGATAGAACTCCAGCCATCGCGGCCACATTTCCAACGAAAGGTAAATTAACTGAGACATCTGCACATTTAGGTGTACTTTAAGAACACCAGGTGGTCTAAATTTCTGGAGCCCTTCACTACAGCGTGCGGTTTTCGGTCGTTCAACACCAAAAATAATATGATTCGGAGAGGTGAAGCAGCGTACCCTAGGGCTGCCGAATTGCGATCTCGTGGGGATCATTGCTGTGCATTTTAATATAGTTACACTGGCTCTAGCATTTTGCCCCATTCTGAATTTGGCCGTCCCTACCGCTATTCGACCCCACGGCCTGCAACTAAGCTTTGAGCCCTATAACCACTAGACAACAGTGGCAGGTTTTGACGCCATATTAACTTGCCTAGATAAAATATGCGATTAAAATGAGTGGGTGTATGACCAAGCCGCAGCGAGCACAGGACCAGGTTGATTACGGAAACATAAGATAGGAATTCGCTTTGCAGTGTGTGCAGTTAGAGTGATATTGAGGATAGTTTCAATAAAAAAATGGGGAATACTTAAGCTTTGCCTTTAAGAGTTGAACATGATAGCGATATCCTGTCTGTAGTGCGTACTTGAGCTATTCAGTGCATACTTCTGATGGTTTGATGTTACCCAAAAAGCTAAAGGCTCGAATACTACTATATAATCAGAAAGTTGAAAGTGGCTTGTGTCATTGACGCTTTCTCAAATGGCTGCATACTATGTAACGGGTGTGATGTAACATGTCTTAAAGCTTGCTATGCACCCACTACGTGGCCTTAAAGGGTATATGCAATAACGTTTGTGCCTTTTGTAAAGTGTGGCCGGCTTTAAACCACGCAGCCTTTATGACAATCGCAAGTTCTCGCACCTGGTGACATTGTATTCTTGTACCACGTGTGTGCTGTATTGCGAGGCCCGTACTGAGGACACGTGTTTGTAAAGCATGAACGTTATTTCCACTGAATGACCAAACAGAAGTAATATGAACTAATAAGCAGAGGCGTGGCTGTGTAGTAGAACACCTGTCTACTACTTCTCACTCATTCCTTTAACATCTCCGTAGAACATCTCACTTATCTCTTTAAATTTAATATTTTTAATTCGTATCTTTCCGATATTTACGGTCGCAATCAACGACGCACACGCTGATGCCGAAATTTTGGCGAATGGAGCTCTTTAGCGCTACTGCACTAATAAAATACACTTTTCTATCAAAGGCTACCTTGTGAACGATACATGTATACAGAGAAAAAACACGACCACATACTCTTGAATTCAGCACACTAAGAAATGATACAAGAAAACAAAAGAAAACAAATGACCTTTCTCTCGAACGATTCTTTGTGTCCACTGCAAGACAAAAGCGTTCTCATAGGCCTTTAGTTTGCTGGAGCTCATATCGTTTCTTCCCAGCTATTCCTTAATATCGGCGCTTCAGTTTATTTTCGACTCCCCACTGTTTTATTTCTCCTGTTAAAACCCTTATTCTGAGTGATCATTATCGGTAATATGCAGAACGTGTACGATCTAGATTCGCCAATTCCTTTCAGGGTAATCTACAACACTACCTACACCTAATCACCACCTGGTCTAAACTTCTGCTTTGAAATAATAGGTGATGCCTGTTTTGTTCTGTTCAGATGTCTTCTTTGCCTAATGAAAAATATTGGCGGGTTTATTTGATCTCCTTGAAACAAACAATATCAGATGAAAGGTGTAAATAGCGTATTGGTGTTCAACTGCGAAAACATCTTTTGAGACAAGTTTACTACAGACGACTCGCTTGATACTCACGCAATATGCGCTTGCGGAGTCATGGACAGCCTACGCAGAAAAAATATAACAGTAACCAACGAATAATTGCAGCACGACCTAGCAGGAGCAAGAAAAAGCCGCGATAATGTAGATCATCTGTCTGACAGCGGCTGACGCATGCGGCAGTCGCGAAAGACCTGTTTCATGACGAAGATGCATCTTCGATACTCTTCAAATATTTTTACATGTATTGCGTCACGCCCCGCAAGGCCGAAAGCGGTATCAGTAATGCCTATTCGTCTACAATGTATTAGATACCGCCATCGTAACATAATCGTGCGAAACGCTAAACCTAGGTGGAATTCCTCTCTCAAACTGATGCTACCTCCATTATTCTACTTTGATAAAAAAGCCATCGACAAATCTACATTTCAACTTGAGGTATCTTGAGAGTGCAGGCAATAAGAACGCTGCGTACCCGCAGTTGTTGTAGCGTAATGTAGTGGCGGCACTACAAAACTGGCCTGCGTACGTACACGCTTTTTTCAGTGGAAGCTCCTAAAGAGACATGAAAAAGCTCGGGTGTCCCCCAAAAAAGTCGATTTCGCCAAAAGGGTGTAGCAATGAATGCGATAGCAACATATTCGAATGTTCTAGGAGGCAATTCAAGCATTCAGTCTCCAGTTACTTTACAAAACGCTGGTGTAAAGGCGCGTTTACACTAGAGTGACACGACACTGACACACCCCGACAGATACACGAGACAGACGCAGGCCATCAGTCGAAGTGTCATCCGCTGACAAAGTGGCTAGACCGCATGGTCACACTAGTCTGAGGACAACAACGATGCTTCAAAAGACAGCATGTCATCCTAGGTGCGCTTACAGAGAGCAACACGACACTAACTTGACCCAGACGAAGACACGAGGCAGACTCAGACCATCGACTGATGAGTCACCCGCCGATGAAGTCGCCAGATTCCATGGTCACTCAGAGTAGACCGAAAACGACGACGATGCCTCAAAGACAGCATGTTGTATTGTAACATAATGACAGACTGAAAACATCAGCGAAACGCATCGGCAGACCTGTTGTCGGCGTGTCGTCGGGATATCTGAGGCTGAACAAAAATTTGCCCATTTCTTTGCTTCAAATGACCACGAAGGGGGAAATCTGCGAAGATATAACGATCCCTCCCGGGGCTTCCGCAACGTTTCAATAAGTATCTTACGCACCAACGAAAGTCTTAGCTTTCCTTTTGTGCAACCACTCCTGACCCTTGACGCTGAGGATTGTGACGGGGGCTGCGCTAGATAGCCGGAGAGGGGCCATGGCAGAGACGGCAGCATGACTGAAAATGAGGTGCAGTTGTGAAAGTTTAGTCGGTGTTGCTGCATGTACCTCCAGTATGACTACAGAATTGTCCAACAGAAGACTGAGAATGACAAGGTGCGGACGGTGTCTTCCAGAGACCACCGGCTGACTATTTGTGTCGTTGCAGTGTAATATGACGCCGACAAGACAAAAGACACTCCCAAAGAATGTCAGCAGACCAAAACAGGTGTGTCGCTCTGTATCAACGTGCCTGATGTGTAAATAAATGACAGACCGAAAACACCACAATACGCATCGGCAGACCTGTTGTCGGCGTGTCGTCGGGAGATCTGCGGCTGAATGAAAATTAGCCCATTTCTTTGCTTCAATTGACCACGCAGGGGGAAATCTTGGGGAAGATAATGCTTTTTCCGAGGACTCCAGGGCGTTAGAATAGGCATCTTGCGCCCCCAGGGAAGTATTTTCTTAGCTTCCATTTTGCGCATTCCCACCTTGGTTCTTCGATGCCGTGGATTATAACGGGGGCTGTGCCGTATAGCCGGAGAGGGACAGTGGTGAAGCAGAAAGCATGGCTGAAAATGAGGTGCAGGAGTGCAAGTTTAGCCGGTGTCACTGCGTGTGCCTCCAGTGTGACTACTGAACTGGCCAACAGAAAACTGAGCCCGACAAGGCAGGAACAGAGTCTTTCAGAGACCATCAGCGGAGTGTGTGTCGGAGTGTAAATATGATGACCAAAAGACAAAATACCCTCCCAAAGACAGTCGCCAGACCAAATTGGTGTCTCTCTCTCTAGGAAAAACGAGCCTTAAGAGAGCATGGCCACTAGAAGTACATTTTTAAGACCACTTTTTTTGTGTAGAGATGCAGCCCGTAGCAGCTCCCACCTGCTGTGGGGGCGCAAGGTGCGCGGTGATCGTTACGGGATAAGCACTCCTCTCCTGTTTCCTCACAAGATAAGCGCGCGTGCCGACTACCCTGGCTGGTAGGGCGACGTTCGCTCCACAGATAAAAGAGGGTCGCGCATCCTTCTCCGTATATACAGGTTTTTTCAAGAATTGTGTCCAATATTCTTTAACAATTACAGAAAGTAGGTATCTGCATGCTACTTGCGGCGTTGCCTTCCTATGGCTCAGATGTGTGCAAACATTTACGGCAGTAATTATATAAATTACCACAATTATTTTTACCAGTTGTGATAGCTGGTCGAGCCAAGTAGGCAAATTTAAGCCCTTCCTACGAATAGCCCATAGCCACTTTGAAATTTTGGAAAAGCGGCCACTGGTAATCACGGCGGAGCGATGCAATCTGACCAACTTAGCTAGCGAAACCGAAACGGTTGCACCAAAGAACACCCATATTATTCACTTCAACAACACCTTCAACGACAGCATTGTTATTGTTAACAAAGGTTAATTTTGGTATTTCTCTATTTACATTCATAATAATAATTGCATTCATCTGAAGATGCCTTCAGCCACAGGAAAGGCAACGGCGCAAGCAGACGCAGATACTTCCTTTCCGTGATTTTTATGGAATATTGAACTCATTTCTTGCCACACCCTTTACACATACATATACATATACGTGAATGACCATGGCGGCGACGGCAAAAAGCAGCTGAGGCTCCAAATATTGCAGTCGCAATCGAAACCTCCCTCACAATTTTTTTCCATGCGCCATTGATTATCAACGGCGGCCACTGATGGAGACAGTCCAAGAAGCCCCTGCGCAGAGTTTCCCGACGTGGGGCGAGAAGAGTAAGAGCCCCGAAATGCCCATGCTATCAATGGGGCTGCCGCAGCCCTTTCCCATTATTTTGCATGGTCATTATTTCACATTCTGTGACAGATTGTGGCTACACTCTAGTTTGCCCAAGGAAAGACCTAGTCTAAAGAGAAGGCCAAGTTAGGCCTCTAGGTTTAACCGGCGTCGCTGTTCGTTAAGCTTACATGGCTAGTGGGAAGTTGCTTTGTTCCCATTATATATATATATATATATATATATATATATATATATATATATATATATATATATATATATATATCTATATATATATATATATATATATATTTTATATCTATAACTGGCATGACACTTCATTTTAGCCATTGTCCTTTGCTGCCTATTTCGCGGCACGCGGCCTCTGCCATGCAAATTCTGCTGGCGCTGCTATGTCATTATTGAAGTTTCTCTTCAGTTGAACGTTCAATCCGTGTCGCCAACACCAATGATGCGGACGGAATTCCTAAAAGAGAAACACTCGAGATTTAGTCATCGATCAAACAACCATTGGCGGTAAAACTACCGAAACTGTAGTTTGAAATTATAAGTTATCAGTCCAAACTAATTGTTTCACTTTTGCGCTCCTCTGTTAGTTCTTTATTCCAGTGTGTCAGGAGCGAATAGCTCTCGAACTAAACATTAGTCCGACAAACGCAAAGTCCCCTTAGTTCACGCTTACACTAAAATGACTACTGAATAAAAAGAAACGAATTTTTCGAAGGGCAGAGCTAACTAACAACGCGGAAAGGTGGTCCGCTTATCATCACGCAGCTGACGAGTACACTCGCGCATTATCCGTTGCAAAAGAAAATTATTATCAACAAACGCTTCCCTCCCTGCTTGCAACTAACCCACAGAAATTTTGGCAGATGATTAGGGGAAATGAAAAAAAGGCGATAGAATTAATCCATGATACTAACAGCCGTGTACCAAAAGAAGAGTGTTGTGTCAATTTAAGCTCTGTGTTTTCATCATGGTTTGTTAAACCTACAGCACTTTCCTTTCCCGATACCCCCCCTCACAACTTGTTCCCATGGAACCCCTTTTATTTGACTGTGCCGGCATACAAAAATTGATAGAAAACATGAAATTAGACAGTGCTCTAGGTGAAGACGATATCTGTGCAAAGTATTTGAATAATACCTCTGTTTACTCATCTGTCATTATATGTAAGCTTTTTCACACAGTCTTTGGAATGTCATTGCCTCCCGGGTGACTCGAAAGCGGGAAAGGTGGTTCCTCTTCACAAATCAGGTGGCGTTCATAACCACCGCAATTACAGGCCCATATCGTTAACAAGTATAGCGTGTAAGCTCATGGAACACGTCATCTACTCCAACATAATCACTTTTTTAGAAAACAACTCGTTTCTTAGTTATCACCAGCATGCATTCCGGAAACAGTACTCCTGTGAGACCCAACTTCTCTGCTTTACTAATGACCTTTTTCTTGCCATTGACGCTTCTTCCCTTGTTGACTCTATTTTTCTCGACTTTGCTAAAGCTTTTGACACTGTATGCCATAAACTGCTACTGCTAAAACTAAGCAAACTTAATCTTGATGCTAACATAATAAAATGGATTGAATGCTTTCTAATAGACCGCTCCCAATTTGTAACTGCGAGTGAATCCAACTCCCCTCTCTCACCCGTAACCTCTGGCGTCCCCCAAGGATCCGTTCTTTGCCCACTACTTTTTCCTGATTTACATTAACGATTTGCCACATAACATCTCTTTTCTATTAAACTTTTCGCCAATGATTGTGTTATTTACCGTGAAATTAAAACCCCTTCTGACCACCTTGCCCTTCAGTGTGACTTAGACAATGTTTCCTCTTGGTGCGATACTTGGCTAATGAACTTTAATGTTACTAAATGCAAGGTAATGAGAGTTTCACGTCGAACATGTTATATTTCTACTAACTACGTACTTAATAATTCTCCCCTTACCAAAGTTAGCTCTTGCAAGTACCTTGGCGTTACAATTTCTGACAACCTTTCCTGGCAGTCTCACATTGACCTTATTAAAAACAATGCTAACCGCACACTTGGTTATTTACGCCGTAACTTCTCCCCTGCCCCGATGCAACTAAAACTTCTGCTCTATAAAACATTAGTCCGACCAAAGCTAGAATATTCATTACGTGTATGGGATCCCCACGTAAACATCCATATCCGTAGCATCGAAGCAATTCAAAATCGCGCCGCTCGTTTCATTTTGTCGAACTATTCCCGTACAGCAAGCGTAACCCATATGAAGTCAACTTTAAATCTACCTAGCCTATCATTTCGCCGCAAAATCTCGCGCTTGTGCCTCTTCCACAAGTTGTACCATACCATGCACTCACTGAGTAACTCGCTTTTTTTGCCGCCATCTTACAATTCATCCCGTAGCAATCACCACTTCAAAGTTGGAATTACAAGCAGCCGTACAAACCTCTATTTTAATTCATTCGTGCCCAAAACAAGCATGGGCTGTAATCACCGGCCCTCTTCCATCGCATCCATCACTGACCCGGCGAACTTCAAGAGTACCATAAACGCATACCCTTTTTAAACATGCTCCATTTGTTTGTGCAGATTGTTACTTGTTTTTCCACCACTCCTCTCTGTTACGCCTTGTGCATTGAGAGAAAATAAATGAAATGAAATGAAATATGCCAATAAACAAGTAAAAGACAAAAATCCTCTCAAAGAAAAGCGAAATGTGTTTAGATAATGAAAAATTAGAAAACAAACATTGAAAAAAGTGGCATCTCTCAACTCCACATGACTTGCTAGAGAGCTAGTGATTACTATGTAAACTTAGTGAAGCAAGTGTAATGTTTCAGTGAGTCAACACAACTTTTAGGTAACCTGAAGGCCTACACATGTACTCTGCTGACACCTTGATTGAATTTCTACGACGACTTTTTTAAGTATGTACTTGAAATAGCCAGAATACGCGAGTAATGAGTTCAGCTGGGCAGATAAAGAAATAAAAAAGATAAAAACTTACCGAAAAAGAAAATGCGCCATTTGATGAGTTTTTTCCAGTTCTGTGCTCACAAACGGTTGCTTAAGCAGAAATAAAATAACCTGCCATTACCACCGTCACACTACTATTTTAAATGACCTCACATTGGTCACAGCCAAACTAGACTGCACCTGCGCGCTCCCTTCTTACAGCTTTCACAATGATTGTAGTACATGCATCTCGCCACTGGTTTGAGGGGCGCTGCGACCCCGCCGTAATCCGCCGCGCCATACAATGCGCGAATACGAGTTCGAGCGCATTTCTCCACTCACCGCGTGTTGAAAAACAAGTTGCTTAATCATTCAAGACGCACAAATGGTTTATAGCATTGCTCATACCAGATGATGCTGGGCTTGAACCTGTACACTTCTGAAGAGTGCACTTAATGGCAGTGTCACAAGCCCCGAAGTGCGCGCATGATCGTAGCCTCTGTGATAGAAAGTGGCATACCACACACTCCTTACAAAATTGTCTGGGTACGCTCAATGATTTATTCCTTCACATTCTAATTGATGAAACAGAAAACATGACCTTTTTCTTCCCTTTCTATGCAGCTGCTGCGATTTTTCTTAACGCATGCGTGGTGCTTCGCGATAATATTGGGATGCATTTTGTCTTTTTTCAGCAATCGCTGCACTTTCTCGCATTTTGAACGAGGCTGCGACGCTTAGGAGCACAATCGTCCTATCATGGTCTGGTATTCACCCGCCCGATAAACTTCTCTGTTTATTGTTTGCATACGAGCACTTGCTGCTTTTTGTTCAGTGAAAGTGTCTTGTGAAGTTGCAACACCAGTTCTGTTTTGTTGGTCTCCACTTTTCGCTTCCTAGATGTTTTCGTAGGGGCCAAACTCGCGAAGTAGGATCTTTGTAAGGCTTCTATGCACTTGAAATTATATAGGAAAGATCATCATCATCGTCATCAACAACAACATCATCATCATCATCAGCCTGACTACGTCCCTGCAGGACAAAGGCCTCTCCTATGTTCCGCCAGTTAACCCGGTCCTGTGCTTGCTGCTGCCAATTTATACCCGAATCTTCTTAATCTCATCTGTCCACCTAACCTTCTGGTCGTCCCCTAACCCGCTTGCCTTCTCTGGGAATCCAGTTAGTTACCCTTAGCGACCAGCAGTTATCCTGTCTACGCGTTACATGCCCGGCCCATGTCACTTTCTTCTTGATTTCAGCTATGATATCCTTAACCCCCGTTTGTTCCCTAATCCACTCTGCTGTCTTCTTGTCTCTTAAGGTTACACCTACCATTTTCTTTCCATTGCCATAGGAAAGATAGTTCTAGAAAAGAGTTGGCGGTCGCACAGTCAGAATTAAGTTTTCTGATGTGGAACGCAGGCACATAGTCATCATCGCGCAAGTGTTTGCTGCATACGACTGTCGATGCAGACTTGTCGTTGATATATCAGGTTGTCTCTCGCAATATTTTTTCGTCACTTGCTGCCCATTTTCAGTATTGTTTGGGAATTGGTGAAAAGATACACCGGGTGTTTTTCCCGAGAGACTGCAATACAGAACCCGGACGATCGAGTGGCTGTGACGGAACACAGCACAGCCAGCTAATATATCCATGTGCATAATGCGCGCACTGAAGGTTTGCGGCTGCCTTCTCTGCTCAAAAAATACTGTAGACTGAACACTAACGAAGCATTGATTGAAATGCAGCTATGGTGGGTAAATATCCAAATAACAGCAAGCTACCCTAGAAATAAAAGTCAATTCACAACGACCTGCTTGTAGCAATAAGCCACAAGAGAATATACACAGTTTTATTCGGAAACAAAAGCTGCTTACTTGCCGAAAAGTCGTAAATGTTGCAATTTCTATGTCTAAACATATTGTTCTACGAGCTATATAAAGATATGCAGGAACTCATTTACACTACAGTTTTAGTTCCTGGGCAATCGGCTTGCGAGCGTAAGCAGCTGTGTACCTTCGTTCGAATAATTCATGGACGCGGCTGCAGTACACGGAATGCTAAAAGGGCTTGGGGTCTCCGAAATCAGTGTTCAAGTGGCTTTCACCCCTTCACAACGCACACCACACTCTCTGTGCGTGCCTTCCGAAGACGTTATTCAGCAGACAAGGGCCCCCTATTTCTTTTTTTACTTCTTTTCCTTATACGCACTTTTTTAGCCATTATATCTAACAAACGTACGTGTTCGAAAGAGTTGTCAGGCTGCAGGCAGCAGATTGATTGATTGATATGTGGGGTTTAACGTCCCAAAACCACTATATGATTATGAGAGACGCCGTAGTGGAGGGCTCCGGAAATTTAGACCACCTGGGGTTCTTTAACGTGCACCCAAATCTGAGCACACGGGCCTACAACATTTCCGCCTCCATCGGAAATGCAGCCGCCGCAGCCGTCCGGGTGAAGGGAGTGTCACGGGGTCGTGAGTGAAGGGAGTGTCACGGGGTCGTCCGGGAGTGTCACGGGGTCGTGACGTGGCCGAAGACAGGAGACTTCGTGTTGGGATTTTAACTGTTTATTTGGGCAAACCTGTGCCGGTAAACAGAAAGTCCAATTACAGCAGCAGTCTCGCACAGATAGCAGTCTCAGACTGATAGCGGCGAACGAGCGTCGGCCTTCGATCAACTCTGACAGCGCAAGCGCGTCGGCATTTATACTCCCGCCCGGTCGAATTTTCTAGCGCTACCGCTGGCGCGGCGTACGTTCCGAACATCTGACCATTCGCACAGTGCGGGTGATCTTATCGAATGATCTACTACAGTCCGGAACCCTCTCGAAACTGCAGGCGCGTTTGCGCTGTGAAGCGTGTGGTTGTTTTGGGACGATAACAAACTTGGGAATGGCGTGCATTGCCCCCCTCTGAAAAAGGCATCGTCTCGATGCTTAAACTAAAGATGAAGGACATATAATGCTGCAAGAATGTACAATGAATAAATTACAATACACAATAATACAAAAGCACCTGTTTCAGTTTGTTAACGCGCATGAAACGGCTTTAGCGTGCGACATGGACGACTTCAGGTCGCGATCGCGTCTTTGAGAGTTCGTGAGCCGTCGGGACAACCTCGTAATCAGTCTGGGCCGAGACTCGAACCACCCTTACGGTCGAAGTACCGTCGCAGAAGCTTTTCACTTAGTCCACGTCGGCGTATCGGCGTCCACACCCAAACACGTTCACTTCGGGCTGGATCCACGAAGCGTCCGTCGAAGGTTGTAACGTGGCGCTCGTCGTCGTCTGTTGATTCTTGATACGGACCCGCCAAGTTGTCGGGCTTTTCCTTCGGCGCGATGAAGGTACTCGCTCACATCGATGTTTTCTTCGTCGGTGACGTTGGGTAACATGGCATCGAGCGTCGTTGTCGGGCTCCTTCCGTAGACCAATTTGTATGGAGATATCTGCGTCGTCTCCTGCACCGCCGTGTTGTATGCGAAGGTCACATACGGAAGAATGGCGTCCCACGTCTTGTGTTCGACATCGACGTACATTGACAGCATGTCGGCGATCGTCTTGTTAAGCCGCTCGGTGAGGCCGTTGGTCTGTGGGTGGTACGCTGTCGTCCGGCGGTGGTTTGTTTGGCTGTATGCCAAGATCGCTTGAGTTAAGTCGGCAGTGAATGCCGTTCCTCTGTCGGTGATAAGGACCTCCGGGCGCCGTGACGTAGGACGATATTTTCGACGAAGAACTTAGCTACCTCGGATGCACTGCCTTTTGGCAGGGCTTTTGTCTCGGCGTAGCGGGTGAGGTAGTCGGTAGCTACCACGATCCACTTGTTTCCGAAAGCCGACGTCGGGAACGGCGCCAGTAGGTCCATACCAATCTGCTGGAAAGGTCGGCATGGTGGATCTATTGGCTGCAGAAGTCCCGCTGGCCTTGTCGGCGGTGTCTTGCGTCGCTGACAGTCCCGGCATGTCCTCACATAACGAGTGACGTCGGCGGTAAGACGCGGCCAGTAGTACCTTTCTTGTATCCTCGCGAGCGTGCGAGAACACCGAGGTGCCCTGCTGTCGGATCGTCGTGGAGGGCCTGCAGGAGTTCTGGTCGCAGAGCTGAAGGCACCACAAGGAGGTACTTAGCCCGAAGCGGTGAAAAGTTTTTCTTTTGTAGAAGACCGTTTCGTAGAAAAAACGACGCAAGTGCGCGCTTGAATACCTTTGGGACTTCGGCGGTCCTGCCTTCGAGGTATTCTATTAGGGCCTTAAGTTCCGGTCGGCCCGTGGCCGTTCAGCGAAGTCGTCGGTAGTTATCGTTCCCAAGAAGTAGTCGTCATCCGGGTCGTCGAATAGCGGTTGGTCCACAGGCGCACGAGAGAGACAGTCGGCGTCGGAGTGTTTTTTGCCGGACTTGTAAATGACAGTAATGTCATATTCTTGAAGTCTCAGGCTCCATCGTGCGAGGCGACCTGAAGGGTCCTTCAAAGTGGCTAGCCAACACAAGGCGTGGTGGTCGCTCACAACTTTGAAGGGCCTGCCGTAGAGGTATGGGCGAAATTTCGACGTAGCCCAGATGATGGCGAGGCACTCCTTTTCTGTTGTGGAATAATTTGCTTCTGCTTTGGATAGCGATCGGCTGGCGTAACTAATAACCCTTTCAAGTCCGTCAGCCCTCTGCACAAGAACGGCGCCAAGACCTACGCTGCTTGCGTCAGTATGTATTTCTGTCTCGGCGAATTCGTCGAAATGGGCAAGTAACGGAGGCGTCTGGAGGCGATGTTTGAGCTCCTGGAAAGCGTGTTCCTGTGGCGTTTCCCACTTGAATTCCACGTCGGCCTTGGTAAGGTTAGTGAGAGGATCGGCGATGCGGGCGAAGTTTTTCACGAACCGCCTATAATAGGCGCACAGGCCCAGAAATCGGCGCACGGCTTTCTTGTCAGTGGCGGCGGGAAGTCGGCGATGGCGGCTGTTTTCCGTGGATCAGGACGAACTCCAGACTTGCTGATAACGTGCCCCAGAAACAAGAGCTCTTCATACGCAAATCTGCACTTTTCTGGCTTCAGTGTGAGTCCGGAAGTCTTGATGGCTTGAAGTACAGCTTCAAGGCGTCGAAGATGCTCGTCGAAACTCGAGGAAAACACGACGACGTCGTCCAAGTACACAAGGCAAGTCTGCCACTTCAATCCTGCCAGTACTGTGTCCATAACGCGTTGAAAAGTTGCAGGCGCTGAGCAAAGGCCGAAGGGCATCACTTTAAACTCGAAGAGGCCGTCCGGTGTTATAAACGCCGTCTTCTCTCGGTCTCTTTCGTCGACTTCGATTTGCCAATAGCCAGTCTTGAGGTCCATTGACGAAAAGTACTTGGCGTTATGGAGCCGATCAAGTGCGTCGTCTATTCGTGGGAGAGGATACACGTCCTTTCTTGTGATTTTGTTCAGGCGGCGATAATCGACGCAGAAACGTAGGGTCCCATCCTTTTTCTTCACTAACACCACGGGGGATGCCCATGGGCTCTTGGACGGCTGGATAATGTCATCCCGCAGCATTTCATCAACTTGTCTCTTCATGGCCTCACGTTCTCGCGTCGAAACCCTGTATGGACTCTGACGGAGTGGTCTGGCATTTTCTTCGGTTATAATGCGATGTTTCGTGATTGGGGTCTGCCGAATTTTCGATGACGACGAAAAGCAATCTTCGTATTGCAGGAGCAGGGCCTTGAGCTGTTCTTGCTTATCGTTCGGAAGTCTGGGATTGACGTCGAAAGCTATGGGAGGGCTTGGTGCCTCTGAGCAGGTTCCGCAAAATCGGCGAGGGCGAAAGCACTGGTGGCTTCGACAATTTCTTCGATGTATGCGACCGTTGTTCCTTTGTTCACATGTTTGTACTCATTGCTGAAATTCGTTAGCATAACCGTTGCTTTGCCTCCCCGCAGCTCTGCAATTCCTCTTGCGACGCAAATATTTCGGGTGACCAACAGATGCTGACTGCCTTCAACGACGCCTTTGAAGTCAGGTGATTCAGGAGCGCCGACTGAAATAATGACGCTTGAGCGAGGCGGAATGGTGACTTGTTCTTCCAGCACATTCAAGGCATGGTGTCCAGACGGCGTGCGCGGCGGTAGTGCTTCTTCTGTGGATAACGTTATCGACTTTGTTTTTAGGTTGATGACAGCACCATGGAGGCATAAGAAGTCCATGCCAAGGATGACATCTCTCGAGCAATGCTGTAGGACTATGAAGTCTGTAGGATAAATACGGCCGCTAATGGTGACTCTTGCTGTGCAGATTCCTGCAGGCGTTACGAGATGACCTCCGGCTGTGCGGATTTCAGGGCCTTTCCAAGCTGTCCTAACTTTCTTTAACTTCGTGGCGAACGACCCACTGATGACAGAATAGTCGGCTCCAGTATCGACGAGAGCGGTCACACTGTGGCCGTCGATAAGAACGTCGAGGTCGCTAGTTCGCCGTCTCGCATTACAGTTAGGGCGTGGCGTCGGGTCACGGCTGCGTCGGCTTGTTCCGCTGCTTCCACGTTGCGTCGTCAGGCCACCTTCAGTAAGTGAGCTTTCGCCGTCAGGGCTTTGCCTGGTTGGCGTTGTGTTCGGAAAGCTCGTCGCGGCGTCGTCGGAGGATCTTCGGTAGTTCGTCGCACAGCAACCGCACCTCCACCGGTTGCTGCCCTTAGTTTCCCGGATACGGGCTAGGAGACCGGCCCCGCGTTGGGCCAGAGTACTGTCGGTGGTGCGGTGACGTGCGGCGGCTGGGCGACGGCGAACACGAAGGGCTTCGTGGTGTCCACCGAGTTCCTGTCAGGTAGTCGGCGATGTCACGTGGTCGTTCTCCTGGCTGCGGACGTGGTGCATCGACGGCGAAGCCACGCAGTCCCATCTGTCGGTACTGGCAACGGCGGTAAGTGTGCCCGGCCTCGCCGCAGTGGTAGCACAGTGGGCGGTGGTCAGGGGTGCGCCAAACGTCGGTTTTCCTCGGCGCACTGCGCTGGCCCGCTGGTGAACGGTAGGTCATCGGTGGGGGTGGTGGCGGCGGTGGTGTCTGGCGACGGAAGTGCGACGGGGCGGCGTTTTGGCGTGGACGGGGAGGAGCGTTGTGGCGCACTGCAGCGGCGTAGCTCATAGTTTCTGGCTCGGGCAGCGGTGTATGGGGAATTCGAAGTGATTGCCGAACTTCTTCTCGCACAATGTCGGCGATCGAATCCACTTGAGGTTGCGCCGAAGGCAACAGTTTGTGCAGCTCTTCCCGCACGATCGCTCGGATCGTTTCACGCAGGTTTTCGGAGTCACTGGTTTGAGCAGCAGCGCATTCTGGGTCAGGCGACGATTATACTGTCTGGTGCGCATGTCAAGGGTTTTTTCGATGGTGGTCGCCTCGGATACAAATTCTTGGACGGTGTTCGGTGGATTCCTCATTAGTCCCGCGAAGAGCTCCTGTTTGACCCCTCGCATGAGGAAACGAACTTTCTTCTCCTCAGGCATGTCTGGGTCAGCGTGACGAAATAGGCGGGTCATCTCCTCTGTGAAAATTCCAACCTTCTCATTCGGTAGCTGAACCCGGATCTCTAGTTGAGCAGCGGCCCTTTCTTTGCGAGCGACGCTCGCGAACGTTTGCAGAAATGCGCCGCAGAAGACATCCCACGTTCGGAGCGTGGACTCACGATTCTCTAGCCAGGTCCTTGCGGTGTCTTCCAGGTAGAAGTACACACGCCGGAGCTTTTCTTCGTTGTCCCAGTGGTTGAGGGCGGCCACACGGTCGTATGTTTCTAACCAGGACTCCGGGTCTTCGAACGATGACCCATGAAAAATTGGTGGTTCCCTGGGTTGATGCATGACCATCGTGGGCAGGGATGCGGCGGTTGTCATTGTCGCTGCAGTCGCGGTCATGGCCTTGGTCTTCCGCGCCTTGTCTTCTAGAATCCCGTACTCCGGTGGTAGCCCTTGCTGTCGGCGGCTTGTTCGCTGCTCCTGGTTGGCGTCGGTGTCTTCTCCGCGACGTGGGCTGGGTTCACGGCTTGACGGGGGCGTGCGGTACATGAACGAAGCAGCACCTCCACCAGATGTCACGGGGTCGTGACGTGGCCGAAGACAGGAGACTTCGTGTTGGGATTTTAACTGTTTATTTGGGCAAACCTGTGCCGGTAAACAGAAAGTCCAATTACAGCAGCAGTCTCGCACAGATAGCAGTCTCAGACTGATAGCGGCGAACGGAGCGTCGGCCTTCGATCAACTACTGACAAGCGGCGAAGCGCGTTGGCATTTATACTCCCGCCGTCGAATGTTCTAGCGCTACCGCTGGCGGCGGCGTACGTTCCGGATCAATCTGTACCATTCGCACAGTGGGCGTGATCTTATCGAAATGATCTACTACAGTCCGGAACCCTCTCGAAAACTGCAGGCGCGGTTTGCGCTGTGAATCGTGTGGTGTTTTGGGACGATAACAAAAGCTTGGGAAATGGAACGTGGCAATATGTGGGGTTTAACGTCCCAAAACCACTATATGATTATGAGAGACGCCGTAGTGGAGGGCTCCGGAAATTTAGACCACCTGGGGTTCTTTAACGTGCACCCAAATCTGAGCACACGGGCCTACAACATTTCCGCCTCCATCGGAAATGCAGCCGCCGCAGCCGTCCGGGAGTGAAGCAAGCGTAGCAAATCGGTCGGTTATCAGGCGTCCTCCAGGGATTGGCGACTGGTGCGGCCGCCCAAGGTGCAGTATAAGCAGCCGGGTGGCGGCTGTGAGCGCGTGGTGTAGGGTGGTTGCGGGTGCCTACGTACAGCGTCTGCATATGTGAGCGGCGCGGCTACGGGCTGCATCTCTTGCGAAAAGGCGACAGGAGGCGCCACAGGATGCGTTGCATAGGTGAGGGGCGCGGCCACAGGCTGAACGGCTGGCGGATAGGCGACAGGAGCGCCTACCGGCTGTGCAACACCCGGGCAGTGACCACGGCTAGAAAGAGGTGGTTCGTAGTGCGCAAGAGGAACAGCTTGTGCAACCTCTTCCGATATAGCAGTGCGAAGCGGGGCAGGCAGACGGGTGGTGGTCTCGTGAGTAAAGGGCACTAGGGAAAGTTGGCGGGCGACTTCCTCACGGACGAAGGCTCGGACTTGCTGAAGCAATGGTGAATTGTCGGGCATGGAGTCGAAACTGGACAGCGACTCACCACCAGGCTGAGGCTGCCTAGTCAGAGTGCGTTGCTTCTTCAGCTCGTCGTAGCTCTGACACAAGCTGACGACTTCAGAAACTGTGCTTGGATTCCTTGCCAAGAGCATTTGAAATGCGCCATCGTCGATGCCCTTCGGGATGTTTTTGACCTTGTCAGATTCGGGCATGGTGTCATTCACACGTCGGCAAAGGTCGACGACGTCCTCAATATAGCTGGTAAAGGTCTCGCCAGTCTGCTGAGAGCGGACGCGCAAGCGCTGTTCTGCCCTCTGCTTGCGGACAGCCGGCCGACCGAACACTTCAGCACATAACGTCTTGAAGACGCTCCATGTGGGGATGTTGTGTTTGTGGTTATTAAACCACAATTCGGTGACGCCAGTGAGATGAAATATCACGTGGCCCAGCTTGTCGGCTTCATCCCACTTATTGTTGGCGCACACCAGTTCGTAGTGCTCGAGCCAGTCTTCAAAGTCGGTCTCACCCGCACCGCTGAAGACCTTCGGCTCCCGTAGCCTAAGATGGCCAGGGTAGTTGAACTGGAGCAAAGGCGTCGATGCAGTGGCGTTGGCAGTCATGACAGGTACTAGCGTGCGGCTTCGCAGCTCCAGGGTGTAGCAACGGGGATTAACAGCACCTTCCACCGAATGTGAGGAGGTTTATTAGCTGTTAAAGACAGCGACGAGACAGCGTGAAGAACCGTCCAGCGATCGGCACAGCAACAAAGCGAAGCACGAGCCGAGAGAGCCGGGCGTTGGCGATGCTGCTCGCTGCAGGCACATCTTCTTTACAAGTCTATCTGTTTCTTTGAGTGTTGCTAGAAATTGTTGAATCACGCTTCTCTTACGGTGGTAGCCATGGCAGTCCCCCTGCCAGATGATGTACTGAGTGTGCGGATTACTCATGCCCACCTTGGTTAATGCGACCATAAGGCTTCTTAAGTGTGTGTGAGCGAGAGCGATGTGTACACCGCTCAACCTCCGTGACTCTGCTATTGTAGCCGGCGAGAACATTCGAAAGCGTGGCTTCAAGTTTGTTTTGGATAATTGTCGCTCGGGCTACCCGCTTACCGTTGAGAATTAAGGTGAGATGGTGCTCAAATTTTTCTCGACGAATCGCTCTAGTGTTTGCGCGATGGTTCGTTCAAGCATTAGCAGTAACTGCCGTTCAAGTATGGTTTCAATCGTATCGTGGAGTTGCTGCTGCGGTACAAACTCTACAGGCCAAACGGGTGCGGAGGCGGTAGGTGGTTGCAACGATGGTGAGGCTAGTTCATTGTCTGGAGCTTTTCGTTTAGGGAAGTGGGGGGAGGAGGCGGAGTTGGCGTGGAGGTCAGCAAAGCAAAGAAGAGGACGGAGGTTGCTGGGCAAGTTGTGTCTGAAGAGCAGCGTTTTCAACGCTCAGTTCTTGTACTAACGTACAGAGTGAACGCAGCTCCAGTGTGATAGTACTTAGCATGGTTTCTTTATTAAGTGTGGCCTTTTGTGTAGTTGTAGGGCTGTATTATTAAACGAGCAGGTTGGGAGGCAACGCTAGCCAAGCTCGCCCTGCCGCGTTGATAGAGTGGCTAAGGTACTCGGCTGCTGACCCGCAGGTGGCGGGTTCGCATTCCGGCTGCGGCGGCTGCATTTCCGATGGAGGCGGAATTGTTGTAGGCCCGTGTGCTCAGGTTTTGTGCACGTTAAAGAACCCCAGGTGGTCAAAATTTCCGGAGCTCTCCACTACGGCGTCTCTCAAATTCATATGGTGGTTTTGGGACGTCAAACCCCACACATCCATCAATCATCAATGCTAGCCAAGCTTAACGTAGGGGTGGAGAGGGTGAGACCGGGTTGCAGCTGCTGAAGGGGGGGGCGACACCATCCGAAGCCTCGGGCGCCGCAGATACCAATAGGAGCTCCTGGGGCTGATTCTTGCACCACCGCTTCGATTGGCTGCGTGAGCCACGGCGCTTAGAGGTTGGACTGAGACTGCGGGAGAGGGTGTCACTAGGCGTCACCTCCTGGCGTTACGGATGAGCATCTTGCGACGAAATTGTGGTTTAAAGGTACTGTTGCTGGAGTTTAGCTTTTTGTTGGCGATGGTAAATGAGAAGGCAAGTTGTCTGATTGAGGGTTGAGGACAGGTTTTGGCACCTTTCTTGTGGGCTTGGCCGCACAGAAGACACTTAAGGGTGCCTAGATGAGCAGTAGCAGGGTTGGGTGTGCCACACAGCGGGCAGATTACGGTATTTGATTTGGGGCAGACATCCGAACGGTGGCCGACTGCCCCGCATTTGTCGCAGACCTCAGTGCGCTTCTTATGTAGGTAATATTTGTATTCGGCTTTTCGATAGTAGATATGGAAAGGGACTTGGTCGCGATCAAATACAATGAGTAAGGTGTTTGTCTTTCCCATTCGGCGAGCTTGTAGTATCGTGGGGTTGTGGTCATTAACATTACTTGCTGAAACGTCTTCAGGAGAGTCGTAGGGGGAAAAATTAAGGATCACTATCTTTCCTGTGTTCTCTGGGGAAGTAACGTAGGCTCGACCGTCATAGATTTCGGCGTTGGATAGATAAGGTGTGCTTACTACGATGAGATTAGCTTCAACGCATGTGCGATAAATGTCCTCTGAGTAGCGTTGCATGCAGATTTACTTCACGTAGAAGAGCATCGCGCAGTTGTGCTTCCTCTACTTTGGAGAGGTTGAGGCCGTCCCTCGGGCGAATCACAACTTTGACGTGATCATCTGGCAGACGTGGTTGCCTGGGTTTGCGAGGGAGACGCTGGACAGATCCGTTCGGCATTTGGGTATCGGACGCAATTTCCTGGCCAGTTGGCAATGCCGGAGCGTTCGATGCCTGCTTGCGTTGCTTGTTTCTGTGGCTAGAGATCGATCCGGCTCCGAGAGTAGCGTCTTCGGGAGAAATATCAGTTCCTTTGACTGCGACCACTTCCATGGTTAACACGGCTGCGATTTCTGAAGGTGGGGTTCAACCTGGGTGAGCCAGATGGAGTTTGGTGGCACCGGCGTCGCAGCGAGGAGCAGTTGTGGCAGCCGCCACGCCAGCATCAGGTTATAATGGGTGCTGGGGTGGTTCCAGTCGTCGACAAGAGGATTGAAGATATCCAGAAGTAGGTGCTCAACTCTGCCTCTTCCACATGCAGAAGCGAGTGGGTGTGCTGTGGTTCAACGAACATGATGCACTGGTGAAGACATGAATAGCGTCGCATACGTCGTCAAACACTTACCACCAGACAGTGGCACATACTCACGGGCGGGTATGTGCCATTGGTATGAAGGTATGTGCCACAGGTGATGAACATTTAGCATCTACCCAGGAACGACGAGAACATACATAGGCAATTTTAACGCGCGAGCGTCAAGAAACACCCGACATCAGTAGTGCCGACCCAACGAATGCAAAGAATAAATGTCAATGTCCCAGCAGAAATCAAACACAAGAATTCTGCGTGGTATTGAAGCAGTTTACCACAGAGCTACGCCAGGTCCCAGAACTATTTTTCAAATAGACTAATCTTCGTGAAACGTCAATTGTCGTTGCAGTGCTGCCTATCCAGTTTTATAAACATTACATATGTACTCGTTTGATACAGCTGTCACGTCAGATTAACGTAAATTGTGGTTTCTTGACATGCGCTGAAGTTGATTTATAAAGCAGTGTCCAGGGCTAGCATCCTCGCGAGCATCAGCGCTTCATATCAGCTTCTGTTGTTGCTAATACGCATGCCAGTTCGCATCGTTGGGCAAGTGCAAACAACTGGTTATATAAAAATCTGCAACTCTTCAACGTACATCTGTGCGTGCAACATTTGTAGATATATTTAGCGTCATTTCATGACGTGTACTCAATGAAAATTTGCAACACAGTCACCTTCCTTCCACATGCTTCGCATAACGTCGATTCCTAGGTACCTTGAATCTGCCGAATTTTTTTATCATCGCTAGCTTCAGAAAAGCTAATCTAAACCTATTTGTTTACAACAGCAGGCCTGTTGAGATCAAAGGCACTATAGATGTTGGTGTTCGATATTACGAGCAACGCTTTTCTCTGGCTCTGGTCATAGCAAAAGGTACTGGAAGAGCTAGGATGCCAACATTGTTTGGTCGGAACTGGCTAAACAGAATTAAATTACATGGCATGAAGTGATGTGCATTCAGCGTGTGTCAAATTCAGTTCCTGTAACAAAAATGTACAGCGAAGTGTTTGAACCAGGCTCTGACACTACCAAGGCATTTAAGGCATGTATCAAGCGCAAATAGGGAGCCAACATGACTGCCTGTTTTAGGGTGGTGTCAGCCTTTGACACACTAAGTGCCGCCAGCGCTCTTCCACCCGCCACCACAAATTGTTGCCCAATGACAATGCTACGCTATTACGCCAAATTGTGGCCCACACTGCATCTACGCTCAGCTCCGTTTCATCATCGTGAATATGACCCGGCGTCGGTGTCAACACGGAGCAGTAGATGCATCAGGCGTGAAGTGTGTCCGTTGGTGGCGTCCAGCGTCGGCATCAACACGAAACAGTTGATGTGTTAAGTGCGAAGTGTAATCGTCGGTGTCGTACAGCATCGGCGTCCAGACAAAACGTCAAGCGTGAATTGTACGCGTCAAACGTGAAACGTAACCGTCGGCGTCGTACACTGCCGGCGTCAACACGAAACAGTAAATACATTAAATACATCAAATACCCAGGAAGCACGAAAAATCGCAGCGTATCAACGGAGTGAATGATGATGAGTGGGCCGAAGTTTGTCGGTCCGTCCGCGCTTCCGTCCATCCATTCATTCTTGCTTCCGTCCATCCACCCGGCCGTCCGTGCGTGCGTGCGTTCATCCGTCCGTGCACCCATCCGCCCGTCCGACCTCGCGTTTGTTCCTCTGTGGATCCATCTGTCTGCGCATCCGTCCGTTCATGCGTCAAACAGACAGACGAAGGATGGACGGAGCCAGCGGATGATTCATGATTTGCCGATAAAACCCTGCAAAGCTTCGCCCCGCTCATCATCATTCACTTCGTAGACATGGTGCGAGATGGTTACTACATACTTGCATACATACAGGCGACGACCAATCCACGCCTTAAGAGTTTCGCGCCTAAAGAATCTTGGAACATTCACGAGCTGAATAACGGCGAGTGGGGAGAAGCAGGCAGACGGACGGATGGACGCATGAACGCATGGTCGTGTTGACACACGCACACACGGACGGACGAATTGACGATTACGTTTCGATCTTGATGCATGTAACATGTTGACGCCGACGCTGCATGACGCCACCGACGGCTATGTTTTGAGCTTGATGCATTTAACCTTGTTTACTCGACGCTGGATGCCATTGACGGTTTCATTTCGCGCTTGACGCACATAGGTGTCCGTGTTGACGCCGACACTGTACGACACCACCGACGGTTGTATTTCGCGCTTGGTGCATCTAATACTTCGTGTTGACGCTAATGCCGGACGCCACCCACACTTTGCACTTGATATACGTATCCAAGGTTTTTGTCTTAATAAGATAGTAGCCTGAAAAATGCGCTTTGAAAGTACCTTGAAAGTCACAACTAGCCTTGCATACGACGATTAGCAGGGAGGGTGTGGGGGGGGGGGTTGAACAGCTGGGCCCAAAATGACGGCGCACAAACAAATTACGCTAAATTCGGCAGAACCTGGCAACAGCGTGCCTGATGGCCCGCTTATTTTGGCTGAGTTTTTTTATGGACACCTATTGAGATGTCTCCACCCTATATAAAGCGGTCATGTAGGTGCCCTAAACGCAAAGACTGTGTTGCACCAGTGTTTTAAGGCGTGTTAAGTGCCATATGCTCTTCGTGATCAGGCGGAGGAGGAATTGTTGATCAAGGAAAAAGCAGGAATAATATGCCGAGTAATGCATAGTGCTTAGGCGTCTCCTCTGGTTATTTTGCCTAAAAAGAGAGAGCTTCGTCTATGCGGTTACTAACGCGTCACTCTCACTCCGGCAGTTCAAGTTAACCACTATCCTCTGTGCTTACCAGAGGACAGTTTAACGACTCTGCAAGGTGGAACCATCTTCTCGGTCATTGACCTATCAAAGGCTCGTCTACAACCTCAGTTAGATGTGCAAGCACAAGAATTACTGACGGTGAATACACACCTTGGCCTTTTTAGGTTTCAGCGACTGCTTTAGGGCCGGTTCACGATAGCGGCAAGCATGTCTTAACGGCGCAGTGCCGTAGACTAGAGTTACTGTATATGCTATATTTAGGTAGCAGAGTTGCGCCACTGTTTTTCGGGCGCCGCTCGCTTCGCCTACAGAAGTTCAGCGCCCCTATTCGCCGAGCGCCATCACATGGTCCTATATAATCGTTTGCACTGCAGAGAAGCCCACGCTACGCAGATTCTGGGCAGATAAAGAGGTTTGAGAACGGGAGTTGTCGTTCTCGCCGGGCTTCTGCGGTAATGTAGCCATGCTGCTTGTTGGTCCCAAGAAATGCGGCAGCAAATGCACTCTGTGTTGAATTGTACTACAGCCCATACGATTAGACGCTGGTGCAGTGGGTGTTGCTATAACAAGATTAGTGTTCAGTCGAAAGGAAAAACGCTCGGCCATTGTCGTCTGCAGGATTTTCTCTTGAGGGGTGCAAATTTATGTTGCATCGTGGTTTAAGGAGAGCGAGAGCACTGGTCTAGCTTGGGTGAGGGCAAGGGATGTTGTGGCTTGAGGTGGGCAAGTGCCCATTTTCCACTTCTCTCCTGACGCCCAAGCGCTTGGGTTTTTTCTCTACGGCACCGCGAAACTTGCTCTATTTGTATTAATCACAGATGCAGTAGTGAATACGTTACACATGCAGACTTGGTCGGCGTGCGTCAGCTGCATACGTCCAAATTAGTCTGGTGGTTAAAACGTTCAAAATAAAGGGAGAACTTAAACGATAACTATTAGAATCGGCAAGGTGTTCCTTCTCAATCGTGAATTGAATGCAGCTTTGAAACCTTAAGTGAAAAGAATGTTGGACACGACAGGGTTGTTGAACAATGATTCACATCAGTTGTCTTGATTCCCGATTGTAATAGGAGCGTAATACGAGAGCCGCTCGAAACGCGGGCATCGCATGGCCACTCTCAATCGCTATCCAGCTCGATTCAGTTGAAGACTACAAAGCTTAAGCTGGTTAGCTCACAGAGTTAACGAACGAGCCTAACGCAATGAACATATTCCATCCCTAACTCCCTCGATAGCGATCAAGAGTGAAAAATACTTCTATACATGTAAATGGGAAAAACAGTGCAAAAGAAGTCGAAGCTAATGTGTGGCTTGCTATAAATATTTATGTATCACTGGTTCAACGAGCTGACGCACGTTTTTTCATTATTACGCATAAGAACATAAGCATAAAATCAAGGCTTCCAGGCGTGGCCAGAGCAACAGAGTTGCTCTCGTACTTTCATGAGAAGATAGAGAGAAATGAAAGCGAAAAGAGTAAATAAAGCAATGCTATCTCTGTGAATTAAACGTAAACATTTTGACAGCAATCTGTCTGGCTGGGTAGAAAAAACAGTCACCCCCTGAGGAAGAGACCGAGTCGGTCTCGAAACGTCGGGCTCTATTTGAACTGTGGCTGGAGCAATTTCAATTTTCTAAACATATCTCTGTGAAGCGTGAGTGCTGCTCCTACGTGCCGGTCGGCGACCGTGACGCCATGCTGCAGCTCAATGGCTTTCACCGCGAGCTGCGGATGTTCAGAAGTCATGAAGGCGAGCACCAGCGCGCGCTGACCCTCGGAAACGCGGATGAGCCGCTTGCTGCTGGTGATAGCGGTGTCGTTGCCCTCCGCCATGACTACGCTCGACCGAGCCAACGACTTCGAAAGTTGCGCCGTTTAGTAGTGGTGTTTTTAAAAAACAGTAACTGATGAAACAAAGTTGTACCTAGTCGCCACCACTAACCGTACCCCGCTAAATTTAGCGTGTTTAGAAACACTAACAGAAAAAGTACGTTTGGATTGTATCGTATTCCTTATTAAACAATTGAAAACTAGTGCCAACACATTTTAATATAGTGCGTATAATAGTCAAACACTTCCTGAACAGGTTACCAAACACTTTTTTACTTTGCTATAACGGCCCCCAAGTCAACGTCAAAATGAATGACGCAAGCTCCATTTCCCTCATTGGCTGTTCACTTCCTCTCGTTCTCGCGACCTTTTCGGACCGCCGACTTTTTGACGTCACCGACAGACCGCCTCCGTCCGGATTTGGAATTTTTATATAATTGCACCACTGGTTTTGCTAATACGCATGCCAGTTCGCATCGTTGGGCAAGTGCAAACAACTGGTTATATAAAAATCAGCAACTCTTCAACGTACATCTGTGCGTGCAACACTTGTAGAAATATTTAGCGTCATTTCATGACGTGCACTCAATGAAAAATTGCAACATGGTCACCTTCCTTCCACATGCTTCGCATAACGTCGATTTCTAGGTACCTTGAATCTGCCGAATTTTTTTATCATCGCTAGCTTCAGAGAAGCTAATCTAAACCTATTTGCCTACAAGAGCAGGCCTGTTGAGATCAAAGGCACTATAGATGTTGGTGTTCGATGTTACGAGCAACGCTATTCTCTGGCTCTGGTCATAGCAAAAGATACTGGAAGAGCTAGGATGCCAACATTGCTTGATCGGAACTGGCTAAAAAGAATTAAATCACATGGCATGAAGTGATGTGCATTCAGCTTGTGTCAAATTCAGTTCCTGTAACAGAAATGTACAGCGAAGTGTTTGAACCAAGCTCTGACACTACCAAGGCATTTAAGGAATGTATCAAGCGCAAATAGTGAGCCTACATGACTGCCTGTTTTGGGGTAGTCTCAGCCTTTGACACACTAAGTTGACACAACCCAAGATGGCGTACCTTGGCGCAACTCTGTTACCTAAAGGTAGCATATACAGGTACTCTACCGTAGACAGGCGGCCGGCGCCGCCTACAGTGCTATTCAAATTCCACGGCAAGCTCCTCCGACAAACATGGCTGCCCTTCCGAATGCACTTGTCGACCGCCTCGAATATATCAAGAGTCCGCCGTGCGCTCTGTAGCTCGTAAGCTCCAAATCGATGTTCTCAACTGCGTTAGACTTATGTCTTTTAGGTTCGGCAACGCAGTACTCAAATCGAGTCGGCACTTCTTTTGAGAACCGTACTCAAATAATTGATGTTCTATGCCTAAGCAAGCCTTCTTGAATCTCAAAGGACATACACTACGCGACTGTTTGTTGTTGTTAGCGTTGAATAGATGGCGCCACTTGTCCGAGCAACTGCTTTAGGGACGTTACTTTGAATGGCTATGCGCTTTTAGGGGCGAAGCTTCTCATAGCGGCACCCGTTAGACCCGTAGTAGTGTGTAACCAGCCTTAACGCTATAGTACCAGATGCCAGTATAAAGTAAACATACGGGAGCGTGGCACGCGCGCACCCTTTACAATTGGGGAGAACACCAGCGCACTTTATTCATAAAAAAAGCAGTTGTTTCTGATGAAATAACTTGCAGATACCAGTGCCCGTGTGACAGAATGCCGATTTTTTTAGGTCCGTGGTTTTTTGTGAATTTTCATTTCGCTTCAAGCGCAGTCCATTGCTAGTGTGCGATGGTGGTAGAGCCCGACGGAAGACTACCGGACACCGGAACGACCCCGGGTGTTGCTTCCAGGAAGCCCTACAGTTCCGAGAGGGACACTGACATTGATGACAGCAAACCCTACTACGTCAGCAGTGAAGAATCAGGGGACGGCAACTTCGAGTTTGTGAGAAACCATAAGAGAAAGAGACGATTTCTGAGCACGTCACCCTATTCGAGTGAGCCCATCATGCAATCTTCGCGGAATACCTAGGTATTAACTATACTTTTCATGCTAGTTCTCGCTATTGACAACGTGAGACGCCTTAACCGGCACGCCGTGTCTGTACAGCTAGAGGCACCGGTGCCGAATGAAGTAAAGAAAGTAAGAGTGAATATCCGAAAGAACATCCTAGCAATTTACGTCAATCATGTCCCTGTGCTTGACATATTGCGTGAATCAACGGAATTTAATGGGATGAAAGTCCGCTGGCGTAAACCGCTGGGCAAAGAAGTGAGCACTGGGGTGATGAATGATGTTGCCGAAGCCATTACCAACTCGGACCCACCTGTTTTGATTAGGCCGGCTTCGGGAGATGCCTTAATTACAAGTGTATGTCGTATCGCGACAACACGATGCATAGGAATTACGTTGAAGGGCGAATCACTTCTATGACACGTAAAAGAGAGAGAACTTTATTATATCTATATCCAGGGAGTATGTTGGTGGTGGCCCGGTGCGAGCCACCCCTCACAAACACTAGGTGGGCTCCTTATTACATAAGACCATTGGCGTCCAAAGCGACTCGGGCTTGGTTGACCAGGGCCTTTTGGCTAGCCTGGTCGGAGCAGCCGAGCAGGGCCACCTCCCTGTTCTCCCGGGTGAGGTTCGGTTTTGGGGTTAGGCAAGGGGTTGACAGGTATGCCCACACACTGTGAAAGATGTCTGAATACTTCTCTTTGCAGTGCGGGCATTTTCATGTAGAAGCAGGATCGAGATAAAAACTGGCGGGCACAGCAGTGTTTTGGTGCGTTTACTCCCCCGCCTTTGTAAGGCCCTTACAAGGTTTAGGATAAATTGAATTGCCGAATTGGTAGAATTCAGTAATTTCTCGATATGTTAAGGCCGGAATGGATTCCAGATCCATTGCAAAAGGTTCTGAAGGCGTTACCCTGAGAGTGAGCGCGCAAGCGGCGGCGTCAGCCGTTTCATTGCCTTCGAGGCCCATGTGAGTGGGAGCCCAAATGATCCCCTGGGATGCGGGGGCCCAGACGTAATTGCAGTTTTTAAGATTCGGTACGCCAGGTGTGGGACATACTCGCGTTGAATGTTTCGACAGGCTTCTCTCGAGTCTGTAATGATGACGCGCAAGTCCAGGTCTGCGGCAGCTAGTGCGATTGCGACTTCTTCCGCATATGTTATGTCCTGTGCTTTGAATGTGAAGCCATTCGCCGCGACATTTTGGTGGATGACTGCAGCTGTGTACCACCCCCATGGTGAGGGCTGGAGGCGTCCACGTAAAATATGCCGTGTTTGTTCCCATAGTGACGAGCTAGTGCCTCCGCCCGCGCAAGGCGCCTGCCACTGTGGGTGGTCGTCCCGTGCCATGTTCGCCGGAAGAGGGCGTACATGCAGGGCGTATCTCCAGACTTCTGGATTGCATACGTGCCCCTTCGTCTCTGTTAGATGGTGGATGTGCAGTCGGGCTCATAGGCGGTGACCCGATAGAGTCGTTGAAAGTCTCCTGTATTGATTGGTCAAGTGTGTCTCCCGGAGGTCTGCGAAAGTGTTTACCATCCCCAGGCACGTAAGACGCTGGTTGGACGGGATTATAGGGAGATCGAGGGTGCGCTTGTACATCTTCCTGAGAATCACCTCAAGGGCGTTCTTGTCGAACTTGCGCATGTAGAGGTAAGGAGCCGAGTAGAGGACTCGACGGGTTACGAATGCATGCACCAGCCGCAAGGGGTCTCTGCAACGTAACGCCCCGCATTTGTTGGAAACCCGGTCGATCGTACGGCCCTCCTGGTCCCCCACCTTACGCAGTTTTGTCAATGTTGTATTGACTCGGCGATTTTTGTAAGTAAACAGACCCAGTACTCTGATCTCATCGTGTTCTGGAATAGGTCTACTTTGCAAGGACAGTTCCATTTCGGCAGTGCACTTTGACGAAGAGCGAAAGTGCACAAATTCCGATTTGGTAGGGGAGCATTGAGGGATGCAGCGGCGGACGTAGTTATGCACGATCTCCGCCTCTTGCGACAGGTTGGCTTCTATGTTTCCTACTGATCCGTGCTTAGCCCTGATGGTAAGGTCGTTGGTATAAAGTGCGTGTTGTATGCCTTCAACACTCTCCAGCTCAGCTGGTAGGTTCATCATAGCCAGAATAAACAGTAGGGGTGAGAGGTCTGCGCCCTGTGGGGTACCTCTCGTTCCTAATTGGTAAGGGCCGTGTTCTTCATTTTGTATTCGGATGTGACTGTCAGAGAGGAATTGTATGATGTATTGAAATGAGTTGTGTCCATAGTTGGTTTGTGAAAGATGCGTCAGAATGATGTCTCGTGTGACGTCGAAAACTTCTTTCAAGTCGAGGGCGAGTACTGCCTTGTCATTAAGGGGGCAATCGACTGGATTTAGAATTTCGCAGTCTAACTGAAGCAAGATATCCTGTGCGGACCGGTGTGAGTGGAACCCGAACATGGTGTCAGCAAATACGTATTGGTTGTCCAAAACCTCGGATAGCCACTCTCGCACCATAATCTCCATCAGCTTTCCCGCACAAGACGTGAAAGAGATGGGGGCGTAAGTTATCTGCGTTCATGGCTTTGCCGGCTTTCGGAATGAAAGTGACCAGGGCAGTTTTCCATTCGATTGGGAGGGGTGTCTAACCAAGCCAGATAGTTTTTATGTACGCGAGGAGTGCGTCGTACGCCTGGTCGGCGAGATTGGCAAGTAATTTCACTATTACTTTGTCTCTCACTGTTTCCGTTCCTCGCTTCATTTTAGCTAGGGCCGCCTTCAGGTCATGGAGCCCGAATGGTTGTTCCAGCTCCGCGTTTTCGGAGCCTGCATACGAGTGCGCTGGCTCTGGCATGTCACGTGAGACAGAGATATTGATCACGTAGTTTGCTTGCTAGTTTTGAAGTATCCATCGAAGGCATGGATAGCCCGTTGCAGATTTGTTTGTGTCTTGGCTTTGGTTTGGGTCGGATCAATCATGGTGTTAAAGAAACGCCAATTGTTCCGACGAGACATTTGTATAGCAACCATGTAGCATCGTTTCACCATATTCGAGTCTGCGAGCTGGGCTGCGTACTCCGCCGCTCGTTAGGTGATCTCGGCCATAAGAAATTTGAGCTTCCAATTGTGTTTTTGGTAGCATCATTTGTGGAAGGGCGTGGGCCGTGCCTGCCAGACGTGAAGGAGGGGGTTGTCTGCCCCTGGCATAGCCTCTGAGAGTTGAACTTGAGTTTCCGTCGATTGAAGGTGGGTAACCAATTCTTGTGACTATGCGTGGTAACCTGTTTCGTGTATCAGAGCCAGATTGCTGTAGGTTTTGTGGAACTTTGTCCAGTCGGGTAGGCGGGCTTGGACGTGAGGTCTTGCCAGTGGCACGGCCACTAGATGAGAGAGCGCACGGGTGCACTTTTTCATCCAGCGACCATGCCAGTTGTGTGGTTGTGACGATTATGTTGAGTATGCAGTGGTTGCTGCAGAGGGTTTCCTTGGTGTGTGCCCAGTCTGCGTGTCTAATGTTTTTGGTGAAGCTAAGGTCCGGACACGTGCCCCGAGTCGCGGAGTTACCCACTCGCGTTTGATATGCAGGGTCGGTGTGAAGAGTGAGCCCCAGCGTGGACGTAAGTTCCATTAGCTTGCGCCCATGCTTCTCCTCATGCACGTACCCTCAAAGTGGGCCGTGCGCATTGAAATCACCCACGATCACAAGGGGATCCCTGCCCACCGCCTTCAGGGCATGACTGAAGAGTGTTGCGAAAGAAACATTTTTGTTTTGAAGAACAGTAGATAATGAGTATGTGTAATGGTGCATATCGTTTCCTGAGCAATGGAGGATGACCATCGCATAGGAATATTCAGTATTAGGTTCTAAATCCACTTGGTTGGCTGTATAATTTTTGTGCACAAATATGCAAGAAGAGAGGTCCTGCTGGAACATGGAATAATTTGGATAGCTAGCGCCATTGCCTGGCTCCTGAACGGCAGCCACTGCGGTAACGAAACAAGATTCAATAGAAAAAGCCGGAGGTGAGCCCGCTTGGCGCGGGAACGAAATCCCCGGTAACTCTATTGAGCAATTTGAATAGGAGTGGTCGAATTGTAACACAAAAAGCGTCTAACTTGAGGGTTGCCCGCCATGGTCATTCAAGTTAAAAAGCAGCTGTAGGGACGCAGCTGTGGAGCCAGCACTCGCAGCGAGGGTGGCGTCCTCAATTCCTGCAAGCTTGCAGCTGTAATCGTCATCTACGTCATTTTCTATGACGCGACGCGAGGTTTTGGGATAGCGGCCAGACACGTCTTTAATCACACCACAGGATCGTCGGACGCTACGCTATGATTGTGCTAAGTACTGGGAGATGATTGTGGGGATTGTTTCGGTCGTTTTGGCGATAGCAGAGCTCATGAATGCGGAAATGTCATTTTCTAAAGCATTCAGACGGGCATCCATGTGGTCCAGTAGGCGAGCCCCAAGTGCAGCTTCCACGCTCAGTGCTACCGCCGGGGCCATGGCCTCACTTTCCGTAGCCTCAGTTGCTGGTAAGGAGGAATTAGCTCTTTCGATTGGGATTCGAGGAGTGTTATTTTTTTAACAACATTTTTATTTTACCCCCAAGAGCTGCTATCTTAGATTGCTCGGCAGTGCATGCCGCAGGGGGTGAAGAAGGAGCGGTCCGGCCAGTACCGCTCACCTGCATTCCATGTTTTGTAACTTTAGTCTAGGTCTTGGTCTCGCTGCGTTTTGGTGCCTTCGACAGTTTTCCGCTGTCGCCGTGTGGTGGTGGCTGCGTCGGCGGCCTCTTGCCGTCATTGCTAGCAGATGGTGCCGGCGTCACAGCGCTGTCGTCGTCCCGGCTCGGTGGCTTACCGAGGAGGCCCAGATGGCAGCTCTTAGCTGCCGATTCCGTTTCCGTCCCACCCTTGGCCGTCACCTTGTGGGTGTGGAATTTCGCCGTGCACTCTCGCGAGTTTGTCGCATGTTCACCCCCACATACTGCGGAACACACTCGTGAGGGGACCACACCCCCTTTCACAAGCGGAGCTTCTTGGACACAGTCCACACGTGTTCGACTGCGTGTTGAGACATGCATCCACTCGATTACCGACGGACCCACACAAGCTGCACGCTGGAGTAGTCCAGCAATATTTTCGCACAGGAATAAGCATGTTATAGTAATGAACAAAACACGGTTTCACCTTCCCGGCCAAGGTGACCCGAGCTTTGTTAAAGGATCCTAATTGCCTCACCTTGACGATGGTGCCTCTTTTCCATCACAGCTGCTCTCGAAGAAGTTCAATGGTGTCTGAGTTGCTGACGACGATGACGCTATGGCACGCATCGCGGCCGTCTTGTCACAGGTATTCATTAAGTGGGATCACCCCACGCTCAGCGCTGACCGACAATTCCCCGAGAAGCAGATCCGCCGCCTCCGGGTTTGGGGTTAGAGCAAGACGAGGTTTTGCTCGTGACACGGCACAACCATGACCAACTTCCCAACTTACGTCTGAAGTAGGCCGTAAAGGTGGCTCCGTGGCGTTTTCCCGATAAGGCTTGGTGTAGCGACACATGTTTGCGTGGCTCGAGCACGACCTTCTTCTGGGCCTGGTTTTGGGATTAGGCAATGCTTCCAGTTCGTAATAGCCTTGCCTTTGCCTCCTGCAGCGCGCAATACTGGAGGCTGCGTCTTGCCGGCTGGTGTTCCGGAGGCCGAAATAGCATCGGACGCCGCTGTGTTTGCTTGAATGAACGCAAGACCGCTTCATTCAGCGATTGGTGCCGAAAACGTGTAACAGCGGAGTTGTCTTAAGAGGCTGGAACTGTAGGCCAGGCCATGCCTTCGGGATTGTAACCCCGCAAGTGAGACGCGATGGCAGCCATGTTACCTCGGGCGGCCAGTGCGACGCCATCAGCTGTCTAGGCCACCAGGTTCCGGCGTCACCGTTAGGCGTAATGGCGTCAGCCCTGTGGCCCGGAGAACTTCGGCCGTAAAAATTTCAAACGTGTACTCCCTGGCACAAACTTGATTCCAACCGGGTCCAGATGATGTGTCGATGGCCGTCGGGCTTGGTGGAGTGCAGATGATTGAGCCGTGGCTCAAGCTGAAAATTGATGGAGCCGATGTGCCACACGATTTGATTCGTCGCGCGCTCACAGCACCTCTCATCACGCGTAAACGTGGGCCACTTCCGACATGCAGTTCACCCTTTTGTACCGAAACTACTTCAATGCTGGAAGTGCATGAAGTTAGGTCACTTAAGTTGTATGTGCCCGAACTCTACTGTCTGTTCCCGATGCACTGGACACAACAACAATGACGCGTGCCAGGGCACGACACTGAAGTGCTCAAATTGCAATGGGCCACATGATTCCTCTTCGAAGGACTGCCTTTTTATTCGAAAGGAGCTAACAATACTGAAGAAAAGGACTAGAGATGACATTTCACACTGAGAAGCAACATCATTCATTGTGCGACGATGGTCCCGCCACTGGCACTGCACCAAACCACTAAAACCTCGCCACCTAGCGAAGCACGTTCAAAACCACCTCCACCTCTCCCACTCTGCCAATGCACTCTCGGTTCTAAGAACAAAGGCACTTTTGCTAGCAGTGAAGCTGACGCTTGATTTTTATTACCCAGTGTGATGCGGGGTCTTGTTTTTTTTTTTTTTTTTCCGTGACGCGCACTTTTCGAAGGCGCGCACTTTGAACGCGCACCACCCATCACATAAGCCCCCCTTTTATTCAAGTTTTTTTTTTAGAAAAAAAAACTGCCGATGAGTGCGCGTTCTGCACTACGTCACAATTAAACCACATATTTGCACCACGCAGTTCAACACATCACACCGATGGCACCACACTGCTTCTTCGTTGACATGTCTCACGTCGAAACACCGAGTCCACAGAACGTAACATTCAACCAACAACAATAAGAAAAGTTTTTTTTTTTTTTTTATCATATATACCCTATCATCTCAAAAACTATACATCATGTTAATGTTACATTGCATGTAACTTCTTCAAATATTTACAAGCAACACCCTTCCATGGTCCGCAAGCAAGATCCAAAAGAAACCAGCGGGAAATCGAATTTGACGCTTAAGTTATAGCGTCCCGTACAAGACGTTTAACTGCTCTAACCATTTGACAAGAGTAAGGAATCGGAAGCCAGTGGAAGAATTCTCGACCGTAAGCTCGTATGAACCTAAAGCTGTGTATCACCAGGTTCCCAACCTCGAAATCACAAGCATACACGCTGGAATGTCTGTATGCCAGTCGGAGGCGTTGCCTCCAGGCGCACCAGTACAACCACGCCTGAATCATTTCATCCTTCCCACGAACGCCTTGCTTGAGCTCGTAAGCCGCTAATCGTTGAGACATCTTAACAGAAGCGACCTCTTCAACCGAAGATGCCAAAGAGCACCAGTCGGCGTCCTTCCTCGTACAATAACCTGCTGGACCATTACTGCCTTCTGGTTCACTTTCCATCCCTTCAGCTTTCTGTATTGCTTGTTCATCAATACTTTCAACCCTTCTGCCTGGGTCATCGTGATTACCCTCATTGTCACATATAGCTGACCTACATTGCAACTCTACTCTCTGTTCTTCAACAAGTGCTTTTGCATTTTGCTCCAATATTCTTCTAAAAGCATCATCTACAATTTCCCGAGAACACAAGCCATCTCTCTGTATGGGCAAGTTATAATCATGGTGAAAAACCATGTCCGTAGCGTCTGTTGCTATCTCCAGTGGCCCAAAACAATAGGTAGCTGCTACATCAGAGCTTTCATTATGGCATTCGCCGGCATTACCTAGGAGACCTTTTATTGCTCCTTCAGCGGAGCTATTCAGAGGCAATCCTACCTCTGAATAAAGTGCGCTTGACCTCTCACAGGTTTCAAAATACCCTTTACTCTGAATGGAACGTTCTTGTTCCATGCTCACGAAGCATTCCTGCGCTTCAATAAGCTTATCGAGTCTCCTAGTCTTTTGACTGTTTACCTCCCTGTCATACTCTTTCAGAGTTTCTTTCTCTAGCGAAAGGTCATGACGAGGTACAGGGTCAGTCTCACGTAAATTCAAATCGCTCCCGATGTAACTGCTTTCAGAGCACACCTCATCCACTGGTTGACTACTCTGGCTCTCAGACCACGTATATTCAGCGTTTTCCCTCTCAAGCCACTGCTGCAAATCCTCATATTCTAGTTCCAATAGTCTCTTCTTTTCGCGCATCTCTATCTCGAGCAGCCTTTTCTTTTCACGCATTTCTAGCTCAAGCTGCTCCTTCTTAGCGCGTGTCTCTCGCTCGAGCTTCTCTCTCCTAGCCCGTGTTTCTCGCTCGAACTCCTCTCTCTTAGCGTGTGTTTGCAATGCAATCTGCTGCTTTTTAGCGTCACATATCGCAGCCCGTTCCTCACGCTCCCTCTCCATCCGCTCCGCGTACCATACTCTAAACTCCGCTCCCGTCAGTCCCATTTTATCCGCCAACTCAATTAACTCCCACGTGTTCGTCATCGTGTTAACCGCGTCAAAAAAATCTACTGGAAAAACAAACGACTTTGTCCTGTCGCGGACGCCAATTTGTGATGCAGGTTCTTTGTTGCTGATTTGTTTCTCCCGGGCTGAGCCTCAGAGAGTTTTGTTAATAAGGACAAAGCCGTTCGGTTTCCAAGAAACACACAAAAAGTTTAATTGAAAAGTAAAAAGGCAAAGATTCCTCACAAAACAAAACACTTAATAAACAGTTGACTGGACATCACGAAACACATCTGTAAACACCCAACAAGAACGTTCAAAGTCAGTAACTAAACCTAACGTTCGAAAGAGGCTGAGTGATGGGAGTAGCGCAAGAGTATCGGTGCAGTCTCACCCACAAGTTGGTTTTCGGCGGTGATGAGAAACCGGAACGCCGTGACTCCTGCGTCAGTGCGTGGGCTGGACGAGGACGAGGGAACGCTGGCTGCTGGCGACACGTCGAAAAGCCCTACCAAATCGTGATGGTTTCGGCTTGAGGAGCGTGGACACGTCGGAGACGGGAGAACGCAGGCTGGTGGCGACGCGTCCGGGAACTAGGGTCGACCTAGTCAAGCAGCTGGGCGCACAGCTCGGGCCCGGAGCCCGACGGCTGTAGCTCGCCTGCCGGAACCAAAGTCCGCAGGCCCTGGAAAGGAGTTCAGGACCGGATGGCCACGGTCCTTTGGAGCGGGAACCCGACAGCAGGAGGCCCCGGCCGGTGGAAGTCCTGTAGGCTCGGGTCCGGAACCCAACGGCCCATCTTCAGCGCCCGGTCCGGTGACGACCTTCCGCTTGCACTGCCTGCCTCGAATTCCCCTTGCTCTCTGAGTGAGATATACGTATGGTCTAGGACCATTGACGTGGTGCCTGCTGCTACCTCTGTCGGTACAAAACAATCAGTGGCCACTATATCAGAGCCTTCATGGCATTCGCTGCCATCTTCCCAATGACGTTCTAGCGCTCCTTCCATGGAGCTATTGAGAGGTAGCCCTACCCCTTCCCGAAATGTGCTCGGCCTCTGAGACGTTCTGATACACACCTCATTCTGAATGGAGCTTCTTCGTTCCCTGCTATCGAAGCTTTGCTCCACAACATTTTCCACAGCTTCTAGGTCGCCCATATCCAGGCGCTCTTCTTCATAGGTGCTTGGCCTCTCAGAGGTCCCCAAGCAGCTAACGGAAGTAATATGTTCCCAGCCAGAGAAGCTTTCCGTCGCTTCAACAAACTCCTCATGACTCCTGCCTTCTTGGCTGTCCACCTCTCTGCCTTCCTCTATCTGAGCTTCTCGCTCCGAAGTAAGGCTGTCGCGAGGTTCGAGGCCAACCTTGCAGGAATCGACTTCCCTCCAGCAAACGCTGCTATCGGAGCAAACATTCACCGCTTGCTCGACCTTCTGCATCGCCAGCTGCCCCCTTTTCGCCATCGCAAGCTCGAGTCGCCGCTCGAAGTCCACCCTCTCTAATTGGAGCTGCTGCTTCAGTATGCGTGTCTGACGCTCTAGCAACACTTTATTTTCACGCGTTACGCGCTCTAGCTCCTCCTTCTTAGCTCTAAGCACCAATTCAAGCTTTTCCTTCGCCGCCTTTCGTTCTGCAGCCCGTTGCTCACGCTCCCTCTCCATCCGCTCCTCGTACCATACTCTAAACTCCGCTCCCGTCAGTCCCATTTTATCCGCCAACTCAATTAACTCCCACGTGTTCGTCATCGTGTTAACCGCGTCAAAAAATCTACTGGAAAAACAAACGACTTTGTCCTGTCGCGGACGCCAATTTGTGATGCGGGGTCTTGTTTTTTTTTTTTTTTTCCGTGACGCGCACTTTTCGAAGGCGCGCACTTTGAACGCGCACCACCCATCACACCCAGTCAGAACGCAGCCGTTTTGAAGGAGAATGATGCCTCTACCAGAAATGCAGGTTTCGCTTGGCCCCAACTTCTAAAGATACATGCGCCTGATGAGAGGCATCAGACTTCGGCAGTGAGGGACACTTCATCGGTACCTCATAACTTGGTGGACGAAGGACAACTTTTCGGCATGGTCAGCACCCTGGTCAGTGCTATGCGCGTGAAGCTGAGCAAGATGCAGATAACCACAGCTCAAAGAGTGTTGTAACTGCTTGAAACCATCACTCCAGTTCTCTCAAGCCTTTAAAAGTCTGCTGCTTGAGAACGCAAGTGGCAACACCAAGGCTCCACCATCAGCAAAATTCGGGGTGCATGGAACCGCGCATACAAGTTAATGCAACGAATGTGCTCAATCGAATAAGACACAGATGTGACTCACGTCTGTGATGGTAAGCCCATATCTTCGGTTTTGTCGACGGCATGAGTGCCATTTCTCTCCTCTCTCTCTCTCTCTCGAACTTTATTTCCCCTTACCCCCTCCAGAGTGCAAGTAGCCTACCAGGCTCAGCTATGGTTAACTTCCCTGTCCTTCTTTCATCCTTATTCTCTCTTCAATAAGTTTTGCCTGAATTTGATGGTTACTAAAAAAACTGGTATCAAAACAACGCACTTTGAGCACTATCTTACAAAAAAAAACATTTGCCACCTTAAACTCGCTGGCCATAGCCTCCTTGGTTTTAGAATGGTTTAGCGTGTGTTGCGTCGCAGTGCCACGAATACAGTGAACTAGTGTATAGCCCTGAAATCGAGGTGGGGAAAGGTGGGAAGCAGACACGAAGCGCAGGCAGTAAGAAAGTGTGCGTGTGCCACCTCTCGTTTAGTCCTTGGAATGTCCGCTGGATGGCGGTATTTCTATATGTGGAATATATAATGAAAACATGCGAGATGGTGGTACTTGTAGTGTTCACTAGATGGACGGATGGACAGACAGATGCGCGAACGGATGCACGGATAGATGAATGAACGGACAGACGGATGGATGCACGGACGAACGCAGGGACGTACACACGGATGGGCGCACAGACGGATGCACGGACGAACGTACGGACGCACGCACGGACGGGCGGATGGACGCACGGACGGCCTCACAGACAGACGGACTGAAGCAAGAATGGTTGTTGGAGATTTCAGCGTGAGAGGAACGCTCTCTCCGCTCTCACCGGCCTATCTACTGTTCGCGCCGCCCTCTCGCGTCTCTAAGCGTGCAGCCCTTTCCAGAGCTAACCATGGAGACCGGACTGACAATAGATCTCCTCAAGGACGTGGATCCACACTCTGTGGCAGCATACCGCACCCGCTCCCAGCTCCGCAAGTTCGTGGCTCGAGACATTGCGCAGCAGAGAGGAAAGGCTACCGCCCTGTACAGGCAGAAGCTCGAAGCTGCTGCTGCTAAAAGAAGAAAGAGGCAGCAGACAACACCCACAGCAAGGGAAAGTCTCCTTCATGCCCTCTCCGAGCCTCCTGAATCGGTGGCTCCTGTCAGCACAGAACCCCTCATCTCAAGCCCCGCGGACTCGACTAATGTAATGCCATCTCGCGCGCAAGAAGAGCGCTCACCTCAGGGCACCCCTTCTCGATCGAACTCTGCCGAGACCGACGCCTCGTTCATTTCCAGCTCCTCTTGGGAGCATGCCACGCCATTCTCATGGCCTGCAACAACAGAAACGACAGGTGCACCAAGTGAAGTCGCCACTTCATGCTTCTCCGCCCCTCCTCCAACCTCCTTCCTCATCTCAGCTGCCGAAGTCAACACGACCGTGGCCCGAGTGTGTCGCCCCTCCCTCTGCCACATGTGTGGAGAATCGCGGCAGCACCATCATATACAGACCGGTGGGGAAACAAGCCAACTTTCTCGCCACGTTTTGCGACACGATCGCGGCGTTTTTTTTTTCCGGTAGCGCTGCCAGCCAGCGTGTCTGCGTCAACTTCCGACGCAACCTCGTTACTATCGACAATCCACCGGCTGCAGATCCTGTGGAACTCCCAGATGTTCGGTGAATCTGCTCCCTAAACGTCAAGTCAGAGTTTCTCACGGACTACACCTGTGTTAGACTTGTCTACGGCATTGAGGAAGACCTGGATCCTGCTGACATCACGGTCGACATCGACTCGGCCGTTCCGGTCATCTCGTGTACACGCCGTGGCAAGTGCGTCACCGTCACGTTTGAGGGGACCCGCACCACTGGAGGTGTTCCTTTTCAAGCTACGTAGGTCAATTCGTCCGCGCCTGCTGCAGCCCCTTCAGTGCGCCCGCTGTGGTCGCTTCGGCCACGCCACAGCCACCTGTCCGCGGGACCAACGCTGCCTCCACTTCGGCGGCCGCCACCCGAAAGCACCGTGCCCTGTGGAGCACCCTCGCCGCATTAACTGCGGCGGCATTCACCCGGCTAACGTGTCACGCTGTCCATCCTGGCAGATTCAGCGCAAGGCTGCCGTCATCATCGCCTCCTCGGGTGGCCCCCTGACGCGCCGCCAAGTACTGGAGAAGGCCAGGACCGCTGTAAACAACATCGACAGGCAAGGCATCGCAGCACTCGTCCAGTTCCACTCCTTTCGGGACACTGTCGCAGTGCTGCCAACCTGCAGAGCAACTTTTTCTCTCTCTTGAGCGAAAAAAATTCCTAGATTTCTCTAGAGTTTCATGGAAAGCAGTTTTTTGAAGACTAAATTGTGTTTGTGCTGTGGAAAACGATTTCCAAGTTCCCTTTGATAATACAATAGTGCAATCGTTTGAAAATATCTAAAGTTGAAGGAAAGTGAAAAAATTTCGCCGTACAAGTTGAAAAGCTTTAAAAAACACTTTATCCCATGAAATCTCAAAAGTAAGCGGTCATCACATTTAGGGAGGGGGGGTGTTGCAGGACATGTAATATCGCAGTATTTTATACAAGACACCAAGCAAAAAGCATTGAATAAAGGTTGATGAAGAAATAAACTATCAAAATAATACTTTGGAACACTTCTAGCTGTTTAATGCAAAACACGAAGATCTTACACTATATGACAATGCACTTCTCATAGCATGTAAGTTACAACTTTATAATAATAATATTAATAATAATGTAAAGGGCGTTTATTGAAGGACTGAGCAAGCGGGTGGTAGCTCTAAAGGAACGCAGGCGGACCCAGATGACGGTGCTTGATCGCCGATCTCGTGAATTTGTCTTGTGTTGATGATAGCCGACCTGATGGTATCAACGTCTTCCTTATTCACTACAATTAGCCCCGGCGAAAAAGTTGAAGCCATCCTGGCAACCTAACACGTGGGGACAAGTGGGTCAAAGTAGGGCTTCAGACGGTTTACGTGAATGATATCACGTCCACGCCGACGACGGTCGCTCGGTGGCGTGAGGGGTTCAATGGCGTAGTTCACGGGGGAAGCACGCTCGACCACGCGGTAGGGCCCATGATAATTAGAGAGAAGCTTGGGTGATACACAGGGCGGTACATGAAGCCATACAAGTGCTCCAGGAACGAACGTTGGTGCACAACGATGGTTGTCGTCACGGGTTTCCTTCTGGCGCGGTTGGTCGGATGTAGTAAGCCGCTTGGCTATCTTGCGGCCCTCTTCTGCGCAACGAGCGGCTTCCGAGACAGGCTTGCATTTGGAGGGATCTGGCAAATATGGCTGTAAAGTGTCGATGGTGTGCGATGGTTGGCGACCGTACAGGAGAAAAAATGGGGAAAACCCGGTAGTGACTTGCGTAGCTGCGTTATACGCGTATGTCATAAATGGGAGAACGAGGTCCCAGTTTGCTTGATCTGAAGCGACATGCGTAGCGAGCATGTCCCCCAGAGTACAATTAAACCGCTCAGTCAAGCCATTTGTCTGTGGGTGATAGGCTGTACTCTTCTGGTGAACAATATGGCACTGTTGAAGAAGTGCTTGTATTACATTGGAGAGGAAAACACGCCCTCGGTCACTGAGGAGTTCTCGAGGAGGACCATGACGAAGCACAAAACGATTGAGTATAAAAGTTGCGACGTCTTGTGCTGCAGCTGTGGGGAGAGCAGCAGTTTCAGCGTACCGTGTTAGATGATCCACTGCCACGATAGCCCATTGGTTGCCTGCCACTGTTAATGATAGTTGTCTGTAGAGGTCAATTCCTACACGGTCGAATGGGTGGTCTGGGCATGGAAGTGGCTGCAATGAACCTGTTGCAGGATGTGGCGGGCTTTTCCGCCGCTGACATTCGTGGCAGCCACGAATGAACTGGCGGACGAAGGTAAACATTCCGCGCCAGCAATACCTTTTTCGTAGGCGCTCGTAGGTCTTGAAAACACCGGCGTGAGCACATTGCGGGTCGGAATGAAACGACGCGCAGATGGTAGAGCGCAGCGTTCGGGTAATGACTCGTAGCCATTTCCTACCATCTGCTGAATAGTTGCGCCGGTACAAAAGGCCATCAAGAATAATGAAGTGCGGAGCCTGGCGGCGAAGGGTTCGAGTGGTTGGAAGTGTCGGTGCCTCGAATAATGCGTCAAGAAGCGAAGCGATCCATGGGTCATTGCAGGCTTGCGTTGCGCGAGAACCGCACCGAGGCCGACACCACTGGCGTCGGTGTGGACCTCAGTTGCTGCCGAGGATCGTAGTGACGCAGTATTGATGGCGAAGTGAGGAGACGACGAAGTGTACAGAAGGCTTGGTCACACTCAGAAAACCATAACGAAATATCAGTGGTGCTGCCTACAAGTTCGGTTAAAGGCGCAATGATAGAGGCAAAGTTGCACACGAACCGGCGATTGTAGGAGCATAACCCCACGAAGCTCCGTATTTGCTTCATAGTCGTTGGTTTGGGGAAGTCGGCGACAGCACGTAATTTAGCCGGGTCTGGAAGTATACAATCCTTTGATACGACGTGCCCGAGAATCGTGAGTTTCCGAGCAGCGAAGTGACACTTCTTGAGGTTGAGTTGGAGCTGAGCATTTTTCAGGCACGTGAGGGCGTGTTTGAGGCGCTCGAGATGTGTTCCAAAGTCTGGCGCAAAGACGACAATATCGTCGCATTAGCAGAGACAGATTTGCCATTTCAAACCGCGGATAACCGAGTCCATCATGCGCTCAAAGGTGGCAGGCGCATTGCAGAGGCCGAAGAGCATGACGTTAAACTCATACAGACCGTCCGGGGTCACGAAGGCTGTTTTTGGTGGATCGGCATCTGCAAGGGGGACCTGCCAGTACCCTGAGCGCAAATCTAATGCTGAAAAAAACTCGGCACCTTGTAAAGTATCAAGGGCATCGTCAATCCTGGGTAAAGGATACACGTCTTTTCGAGTGATCTCGTTTAGGCGCCGGTAATCCACGCAGAAGCGAACGAAACCATGCTTTTTTTTAACGAGCACTTCAGGTGAGGCCCATGGACTTCGTGAAGGTTGAATGACGCCGCGTTGTAGCATATCGTTCACCTGTTCAGTAATATCTTGGCGTCCCGCCGCAGACACACGATATGGTCGCTGTCGTAGTGGTGCATGGGAGCCGGTATCGATGTAATGTAGAGTGGTAGAAGTGCGGCCAAGTGAAGGTTGAAGAACATCGAAAGATTCGCGGTACTGGTACAGCAGTTGGAGGAGTTCAGATCGTTCAGATGGTGACAGTCCGTCTGCGATCACCGAATCGAACACTTTCGCAGCCTGTAGATCAGAGTGGTTAAGAGCACCGACGACGGCGAGGTCACTTTGGGATGATTCTTGCGGCACGGTAAAAATTTGTCCGTTATCATTGGGCTCTACGCATCCAAGAGACTCGCCTTTAAACAGTTTGGTGGTATGCGGAAAGGGATTGGTAAGGCAGAAAGGATTGGCTTCGTTAGAACTTGAGAGGGCTGAATAAGGGAGCAGATATGGTTTCCGACTTAGAAAGAGGCTTGATGGATCAAAAAAATGCTACATCATCACGCATGCCGTCGGAGACCACAGGGAGCAAAACAGGTGTTGTCGGTAAAATGTCAGGGTCCTTTTTGACAACTAGCTTGTGCGCGGCTGGCTGATCGAACAACGGAAGCATTTTAAGTTCGGAACGGGCACAATCTATAACGGCACGATTACGCGATAGGAAATCTCAGCCAAGTATGATGTCATAAGAGCACGAGGAAAGGACGATAAACTCTACAATGTAGTGGTCCTCCGCAATTGTGAGTCGGGCAGTGCAGGCGGCTATAGGTCGAACAGGTCCTCCATTTGCTGCCCGTAAGAACATCATATCAAGTGGCGTGGTCACCTTTCGGAGCTTGCGGCAAAGTTTGGCGTCTATAACAGACACAGCAGCACCGGTATCCACAAGAGCGTATGCATGGGCGCCGTCTACAAAAACTTCGACGATATTTGACAGCAAGGTGCGAGGACTAACATTTTGATAGTGCAGTTCTTGCCCCTTGAACTGCGACGGCTAGTTTAACTCATTTTGAAAGGCTGGTCGTGGACGCATGGGTGACCAGGAGTGTCGATTGGGTGAAGGTGAGCGACGAGACGAAGTTGCCGGTTAGTCACGGGAAGACGTGTTTGACTGACGATCCGAACTTTCATAACCAAAAGGGGGTCGGTCCATGTAGTTGCTTCGTGGTCGGACGTCTGTGTAGGTGGGCACGCGACGACGGCAGTATCGGGAGATATGGCCAGGGCCACCACACGCAAAACAAATCGGCCTGTTATCGCGCGTTCGCCAGGCATTTGCACCGAGGGGTGCCGCCCACGCGGCATACGACTAAGTCGAGGCTGTGGTAGCGAGGGGAGGAGCCCATGCGACGGAAGACTGAGTAGGAGCGGTGACTTGCGGCAGTCCATTGAACGGCGAGGGCAGGTGTAGCTGCTGCCTCTTTACTGCGTCAGCATAAGTAAGAAGCGCGGCGACAACTTGCTGCTGAAAGGGTACTGGCATATCCTCGGCAATCTGGTCCTGAAGTGCATGTCGGAGCATGGGAGCTAACGGTGTCTGTGGTTGTTCTTGCTGCTGCGGCGGGAGCTCTTGGCGCTGACAAAACGGCAGGAGGGAAAGCTGACGTGCGACCTCCTCACGCACAAAGTCTTTCATTTGTGCTAGAAGGCGGGAGTGGTCAGGTATTACGTCCAGTGCAGCAAGTGGTTGATTAGGCTGAAATTGACGACGGGTGAGAGCTCGTTCCCGTCGCAATTCGTCGTAGTTCTGGCCCAGAGTTACGACTTCAGACACCGTGCCAGGAGACTTCGCAAGGAGCATTTGAAATACGTCGCCATCAACACCTTTCATAATGTGCTGGATCTTGGCACTTTCGCTCATTGCGTCACCGACGCGCCTGCAGAGATCGAGTATATCTTCGATATAGGCGGTAAACGTTTCGCCAGGTTCTTGTGCCCGTGAGCGCAGGCGTTGTTCGGTGCGCAACTTCCGCACGACAGGGCGACCGAAAACCGAGAATATTGCCTGCTTGAAAGTGGCCCAGTTTTTTTTAAATAATAATATTTAGAACGATCCTATAAAGCGCAGTACGTGAAATATTCCAGCGAGCAAGCTTTCAAAAATAATCATCAGTTCGGTTATTTTGCAACTCTACCACAGAAAATGTTTGGCGGTCTTTATATAAAACATAAAGTGATGCATGCTTATTTAAATTACAAGCAATGCCTTGAAAAACATCACCCTCAATATTTATCATGATATATGATGCAGGATATTGTGACGAAAAAAAGTTTAACCTTGAAAGCATATTATACCGTGTGGCAGTTCATCCCTCGCAACCTGCTAAATGGTAATGAAAATATATGTTTATTAGAAATGTTGACTGCCATTTATTCGTTCCAAATACATCCTTGCACTCTTCCACAAGGCAGTTTTGTTTTTAACTTTTTTTTTCAGCTGTGTGAATAAACGCATACTTGCAACCAACTGTTCTGGCTGCGCTTTTCACGGGAACTTTGTTGACCTTGGCGGAATCACGTGGTTCCACGGGCCAGCTCACTAGCACCGTGACAGCGTTAAAAAAAAGAAACCGATAAAAATCAACAATAACAAAAAAATAACGCCGCGGGTGAAAGACGAGAAAAATGGGATGTTGGTGTGAAGGAAAACATTTATATACTTGGCGGGCTCGAGTGAGAGCCCCTTTTCTTTGGTTCGAGCCAGGAATTAGGATATCGACGTCGAACACGGACTTCACAGAATGAACAGCAATGAAGTGGTGGAGAAGAGAGCGCTGACACAGCGTTGAGGACGGTAACAGGCCCCGTCCCCCCTTGCACTCCTCGGCACCACTACTGGGCATGGCACAGCGCTTTTGGGTGAGTGTAGAAGGGATGTAAAAGAGAAAAGGTGGAATAAGGAACAAAAAAGACGTTGTGGAAAGGAGGTCCCTTCGTTCATAGAGATACATACACGTATTATTGTATGAAACAATGCCTCCGTCAATCTGCTTGCTTCACGTGGAAATAAAAATTTCCCAGATGTTGACAGATTTCCCTTATCCCCTTAATTCAACAGAAATTTCCTAGACTTAGGGAAACATTCCTAGAGTTGGCCGTATTGAATTCTCGCCTAATGTGATCCCTCAGCGTTGGAGTCTCCTCCTCGCCCTCCTACCAGTGCGCCTCCACCAAGCACGAGTGCCCGTTCGTCCCCTCCTCTAGACAGCCCCACTTCCGAGGCAGACCCGAAGGACGCGGTGATCACTGCACTTGTTGCTACTATCCGCGCTGTGATTGTGTTCCTGCTGTCTGATTATCTGGTTCTTGGTCTGTGTGTTGCGGCTATCGCTGCGCATAAAGTGATCGTTCCGGCGAAATATATAAGGCGGCTGGATTACAACATCGAGTTCATCGGGACTGTCATCTGTGTGTTAAGCTAAACTTTCTATTTTCCCCTTTATTTTCTCTTTTTCTTATTTCTTTCGTTTTTTTTCTTTTAATTTTTTTCTCTCCGTTTCTTTCCTCGTCCTTGGGCTATGTGCCCTGGCGAGTGTTCTGTGAACCCGCTGGATTAATTCGCCGGGGCCAGCAGGACACTAATCCGCGTGTTCAACTGAACTGTGTGTTCAGAGAAATTCATTGTCACGAACATCAATGACACTCAAAAGAACCTATTTTTGGACATACACTAACAATGATGCAAAACAGGCGTCACTTACATGAACATGGATTTATGAGAGGACATTGAAAGCACTTGTACATTCGATGGTTCACACAAGAACAACCAAGAGAATATTTCAAGGCAAAGAAGAGACACAAATCAAACAGGAATATATACATTTTGCATATTTACATGTTGGCATGCCATTTCTGCCAGCGCATCGACAAATCATCCTACCACTGTACATTTTGCATATTTACATGTTGGCATACCATTCCTGCCGGCGCATCGACACAACAGCCTACCAATACCATGCTGGCCGAAAGACAAGTTTTACTTGTCCGTCAAAGACCGAGACAAAGAGGCAAGGCCATTGCCGAAGAAATTCCTCCTCACCGAGGAAGAAGAGCTTCTCCGACAATACAGACAGCAGCTCCGAGTACAATCACTTTAGGATCGGGTAGAGCGCGCGGCGGTGGCGGCTCGACGCAACCGCCTCGCAGCGTTTCACGCCAGAGGCAGAAAGATACGGCAACAATAAGAAGACAAGCGATACGACCTCGCGAACAACGCCCAGAAGAAACGAAGCGATTTACTCCGAGGCCGTGAAATCCGGCATGTACGGATCTACAGAAAACGTGAGCAATGACACAATGCCTCAGAAAATGATTTGTTTGCCGAAGGGAACAAACAGTTCGGACATGCTGCAGACTGAACCATTCTCCACCTTTCGAGGTGGTTAACCACCTCGAAAGGTAGTTAACGACTTCCACCTTTCGAGGTGGAAATCGTTAATTTGGACCGAGATACCCATCTAGAGCGAGCACGGCGGGCTGGGGAGACCAACGGAAGCAACAAAGCAGCGGTTGTCTCAACTATGTGGTTGTTCCACACATCTATGCGAGGACAGGTCGACTGAACATGGCAAAAAATGCCAGAGTTCCTGCATTTTATGCAACAAGTGTTATTTACTGCGGCCTCCTGTAAAGGTGCACATTAGGCATCAAATGCTGAAGGTGAGTACTCAGCAAGTAAGATGCAAGCATTCGTGAGGAAGATTCCTCCCCTTGCACTATAGTGCAAGGGGAAGAATTTCTAAGCTTGAATTTTAAGCCGAAAAGGACTAAAGTTGGGTATTCCATTGGTCCTTTATGGGACTAATTGGGCTGCCACTGATTTTGAAACATTTTTTGACTGACTGCGGGAGCAACTGCAAGGGTTCAACTGTAACCCCCTAGCACTTACTCCACTTGGTTGAAATGTTGGACCAAGTAGAATGCTCCAGTGGGACTAACAGTTGAACCGTCTGGACGAATGGCAAAAAAGATCGCAGCCAAGCACTTGTGCAATATATTGCAAGTTTATGGCAATGTATTCAGCACTGAAGAATGCACCTTATATTCAAGCAACGCACACACGTACGCGCTATTATCTTAACGCAAAACACCGCGAACACTGGCCGCCCGCGCCACATTACGGAGAAGCTATTTGATATATGTAACACAGTATTTTGACCTCTCACGTAGTGCCAGTGGGTGACTTTTACTTAGCTTAAAAAACAATAAACATTGATGCCGCAACGTGAAAGTTTACATGGGCTCATTCGTAGCACCGAAGCGCACCGATCTTTGAATATAGATCTAATCTATCCAGTCAGAGAATACAAATCATCAGATGGCTTTCAATCATGTTGGCTGAACCAGTGTTCTCAGTGCTGATGCACGAGTCCGCAAACACAAAGATAGCAGCGGTGCTCATGCAGGAAAGCTGGCGAAGCAGCCAGGCGCCTCTTCGATGTGATACAATGTCGGCTTGCCGACGGCGTCACTAGGCTTACGAGGAGTACGGCTAAATGACCACCGGCGATCGCAACACGCGGCTCGTCTGGAATTTGCGTCGTCGTTACTTATAGTCACAAATAAACGATAGGTAGGTGTCCGATGCTCGCGGCGTCTTACAGAGGGATGTAGATGTCTGTATACATACAACGACGAGACCGTTCGCAGGCACGGTTCTTTTATGGTGCAGGTAAGTCGCTTGCTGTGCACCGCCGGCTACACGATTAGTCGTATCCGCGATCGCCTTCGCACTTGGTGTTTGACAACGATTGTCGAATTTAGAAAAGACATAAGTTTACTTGAGCTTTAATGCAGAAGACATTTCTTGGGAAAAATTGTATGCGACGTTTCCTTCGCATGTGCCGGCAATGCACACACACCGGCAGCCAGCTTGATACCGATGACAAAATGGTTGATTGGGCGAGTTGGTGATACATGACTAATTATGAAATGGAAGCGCACAACGTAGAAGCAGACGGAAAGACAGGGACAAGCGCTAACTACCAACTGAAAGTTTATTCGGAAAAAATATGAAATATATACTAAAAGATGATACAGTGTCAAGGCACATACGATAACACCAAAGCATAGACCAAAAATGGCAACACCGATAGAATATCTTAGTGCGTCAGCCCTACCTTACCATCGCTTACTGTGCTTTACATTGATTAGTTAACTTCTACGGCATCTGCTAATGTTTAAAAACGCTAGCTCCTTATCGGACAAAGCGATTGATGGTTTGCTGACGCAAGCCCCGTGTTCCGCTATGTGTGCTGCTTCAATTATAAGCCTTGTGCGCTCATCTTTGTGCTTTTGGAGAACTACTGTCTTATCAAATTGTACTTCACAGCCACATCTAGTGACATGCTGGGCAAGATAACCATCATTGCCGCTACGAACATTGCACGCATGCTCACGCAACCTGTCGTTGAGGCATCTTCCAGTTTGCCCAATATAACAGGCACCGCACGAAAGTATGATCATGTAAACTACGTCACTAATGCAGTTGACAAAACGGTTCCTGTGCTTTGTTTTACACCGCTGTTCCCTGTGTCTAGCGCCACATGTCAGTCTAGCCAGCTGAGAAAGCTTGTGTGGTGCAGAGGAAACTACACGCACTCCCATGCGCTGCCCCACCTTTTTCAGGCGGTGGGTAACCTGATGCATGTAAGGGACAACAGCTACTCTTTCTCTTTCTTTTTCGTGGGTCCTGTTGTCACGTCCTACTGCACCATGTCCCTGGCCATCTTTAGCTCTCCGTTTTCTACGGATACTTTCGGCCACGGACACCAAGACCGCCTCAGGATACCCTGCTGACTTAAGCCTAGCCACCTGATTGTGGAAGCTGGCCTCCATTGAATGCATACAGGACCGGTCAAGTGCATTAGTGAAACACGTACTCACTATGCCTCTTTTTACAAGTTTGCTATGAGCCGACGTGTACGGCAGAAGCGGTTTCCCCGCGCGTGGCTGGAATTCCCAGCAGGTATGTTCAGCCCTAAACGTAAGCCTGAGATCCAAAAACCTGATTGACGAGTTTTCCGGCATTTCATGGGTCAATACAAGTGGACCAAGGTATTTCTTAAAGAGAGACAACACATTATTGGCATGAGACACAAAACCTCGAGGATCACACTTCATTATGACTAAAAAATCATCAACAAATCGAAACACTTTCTTCGCTGCAGTGCTCACTAATTCTTGATTAACGGCCCTGTCCATTTTCGCCAACAACAAATCACTCAATATTGGGGCCAGACACGACCCAATCGACACGCCCTGTTTCTGAAGATACACGTTGTCATTCCACTCTACATATGTGGAGTTGAGATACATGCCCAATAAGTCTAAAAAACCACGCGCACTCATTCCTGTGCTGTTCTGAAATGACACTCCACCGAATTGGTCAATGCATTCTTCAATACAAGTGAGCAACGCATCATGAGGTAAAGAATAGTAAAGATCTTTAACATCTATTGAGAATGCCATGAGACCTGTGTTAAACTCTTGTCGGAAAAATTCGATAACTTCATCCGACTTCTTAATTAAAAATGGGTCATTAATGGTGAAAAGCTTCATCTTATCTTGCAAAAACACGCCTACATTCTTTTGCCAGGAACCACACTCAGATACTATAACTCTAAAAGGTACATCAGGCTTATGTGTCTTAGCTGAAAAGAATAAGTTCAACGAAAGTTTATCGCACCTATCGAACTTTTTCACTAAGCCTTCTAAATTGAGTTCTCGGCACAGGTCCTTTGCTCTTGCCTTCACTTTTCGCAAATCGATGCCGGTGAACGTATCGAACACGGTACTAATGGCGGACTGCGCTTTTTCAAAATACTGCCTTTTTGTAAGCACTGCGAAACCTCCCTCCTTGTCTGAAGGCACCGCACAAAGATCATTGTCAATTAGAAAGTTGATTGTCCGGCTTAAAGGCAGGTGACTGCTGACGGGCTTACCGCGTTGAAGTATGTCCAGTCCTTCCGAGATGCACCGGCCAGAGTCTTCTTGAGGAACCTGACTAGATACACTTCTAACAATGGCTAACAGGTCCGGGGGGTCTCGCTTCTTCACAAAGGCGAATTTTGGGCCTAGGCCTAACGTCCTCTGCACAAAGTCGGGAAGCACCACTTTACCAACCAAATGCACTGTTCTTTCACTCTGTTGTTTTCTTCTGACTTCAGAACGCAGCTTCCGAAGCGTTAGGCCTAGGCCCAAAATTCGCCTTTGTGAAGAAGCGAGACCCCCCGGACCTGTTAGCCATTGTTAGAAGTGTATCTAGTCAGGTTCCTCAAGAAGACTCTGGCCGGTGCATCTCGGAAGGACTGGACATACTTCAACGCGGTAAGCCCGTCAGCAGTCACCTGCCTTTAAGCCGGACAATCAACTTTCTAATTGACAATGATCTTTGTGCGGTGCCTTCAGACAAGGAGGGAGGTTTCGCAGTGCTTACAAAAAGGCAGTATTTTGAAAAAGCGCAGTCCGCCATTAGTACCGTGTTCGATACGTTCACCGGCATCGATTTGCGAAAAGTGAAGGCAAGAGCAAAGGACCTGTGCCGAGAACTCAATTTAGAAGGCTTAGTGAAAAAGTTCGATAGGTGCGATAAACTTTCGTTGAACTTATTCTTTTCAGCTAAGACACATAAGCCTGATGTACCTTTTAGAGTTATAGTATCTGAGTGTGGTTCCTGGCAAAAGAATGTAGGCGTGTTTTTGCAAGATAAGATGAAGCTTTTCACCATTAATGACCCATTTTTAATTAAGAAGTCGGATGAAGTTATCGAATTTTTCCGACAAGAGTTTAACACAGGTCTCATGGCATTCTCAATAGATGTTAAAGATCTTTACTATTCTTTACCTCATGATGCGTTGCTCACTTGTATTGAAGAATGCATTGACCAATTCGGTGGAGTGTCATTTCAGAACAGCACAGGAATGAGTGCGCGTGGTTTTTTAGACTTATTGGGCATGTATCTCAACTCCACATATGTAGAGTGGAATGACAACGTGTATCTTCAGAAACAGGGCGTGTCGATTGGGTCGTGTCTGGCCCCAATATTGAGTGATTTGTTGTTGGCGAAAATGGACAGGGCCGTTAATCAAGAATTAGTGAGCACTGCAGCGAAGAAAGTGTTTCGATTTGTTGATGATTTTTTAGTCATAATGAAGTGTGATCCTCGAGGTTTTGTGTCTCATGCCAATAATGTGTTGTCTCTCTTTAAGAAATACCTTGGTCCACTTGTATTGACCCATGAAATGCCGGAAAACTCGTCAATCAGGTTTTTGGATCTCAGGCTTACGTTTAGGGCTGAACATACCTGCTGGGAATTCCAGCCACGCGCGGGGAAACCGCTTCTGCCGTACACGTCGGCTCATAGCAAACTTGTAAAAAGAGGCATAGTGAGTACGTGTTTCACTAATGCACTTGACCGGTCCTGTATGCATTCAATGGAGGCCAGCTTCCACAATCAGGTGGCTAGGCTTAAGTCAGCAGGGTATCCTGAGGCGGTCTTGGTGTCCGTGGCCGAAAGTATCCGTAGAAAACGGAGAGCTAAAGATGGCCAGGGACATGGTGCAGTAGGACGTGACAACAGGACCCACGAAAAAGAAAGAGAAAGAGTAGCTGTTGTCCCTTACATGCATCAGGTTACCCACCGCCTGAAAAAGGTGGGGCAGCGCATGGGAGTGCGTGTAGTTTCCTCTGCACCACACAAGCTTTCTCAGCTGGCTAGACTGACATGTGGCGCTAGACACAGGGAACAGCGGTGTAAAACAAAGCACAGGAACCGTTTTGTCAACTGCATTAGTGACGTAGTTTACATGATCATACTTTCGTGCGGTGCCTGTTATATTGGGCAAACTGGAAGATGCCTCAACGACAGGTTGCGTGAGCATGCGTGCAATGTTCGTAGCGGCAATGATGGTTATCTTGCCCAGCATGTCACTAGATGTGGCTGTGAAGTACAATTTGATAAGACAGTAGTTCTCCAAAAGCACAAAGATGAGCGCACAAGGCTTATAATTGAAGCAGCACACATAGCGGAACACGGGGCTTGCGTCAGCAAACCATCAATCGCTTTGTCCGATAAGGAGCTAGCGTTTTTAAACATTAGCAGATGCCGTAGAAGTTAACTAATCAATGTAAAGCACAGTAAGCGATGGTAAGGTAGGGCTGACGCACTAAGATATTCTATCGGTGTTGCCATTTTTGGTCTATGCTTTGGTGTTATCGTATGTGCCTTGACACTGTATCATCTTTTAGTATATATTTCATATTTTTTCCGAATAAACTTTCAGTTGGTAGTTAGCGCTTGTCCCTGTCTTTCCGTCTGCTTCTACGTTGTGCGCTTCCATTTCATAATTAGTCTTGATACCGATGACGTACGAAGCCTACTTTTTCTATATATCGCTTTGAAGTTGTGGCCGGTGAATGTGCGATTACATGACCGCTCGCGAACAGCTTGCTTTTATTAGCGTTGTCAGTGTTCTTCGTAGTTCTAATTCAGCACATTGAAGCGAGTTATCCGCATTGCCCGTGATCGCGGAGACTTTCACTTGGTTTCAGCCCGCCCGTGCCGGCATGGTGGAAACGCGAAGGCACTTGCTGTGTGCACTGACTGCGCGTTGTACTTCCCTCTCATAACATTTTCTATTCATTTCATTGTGCTTCACTTTTTTTACAGCGGCGTATAGCTGATATAACTTGTTTTCGTGATCGCCGACCGCGCCGAGCATTGCAGTGCAGCATCGACAGAAGGCAATCGCGGCGCAGTTACTCCCCCCGTTGGTCCCTTCATCGCTGGGCGTTTGCGCATGACACGTACTGTCACGCATTTAGTTACCGTCGGACAAACTGTTCGTCCGTTGGTTTAACGACTGCAGTTAGTGCAATTTCGCCGAATTTCGGCTTAGAGTGTAGGCGCAAAAGGAAGCGCAGTGCCAGCAGCCGACAGCGTATGGACACTGAAGGGAAAGCAAAGCCTCCCTGAGAACGCTGCTGCCCCAGTGCCACACGAAAGACCGACTCAGTGCCGCCTGACCAAAAAAGGAACACAAAGCAGACTGCAGTGATCGCACGATACGTAAAGACGGTTGCACGACGTGGGAAAGGTACCAAACGTGACCACAAAATACAATCTGTGCAAGGTACCTTCGCTCAAGAAACGGAAAACCAAAATCCCATGCATCTTGAATTTGAATGAAGAATCTTGAATGAAGAAATACCGGGATTGGGAGATGTTCAACGCTGCACCTGAAATGTCGCCATACTGAGAAAACACATGCAGGTTGCGTGAAAGTCTATCTTCATCTGAAAGGTACAAAGTTATATTGTCAGCGAAAGCTGTGACTTTCACGACACTGCAACCAGGAAGCGCAAGAACCCGGACGCGGGAATCCGCGTCAAGAGCACGCAAATATGGCTCAAGGCTGAGGACAACTAGCACAGGATACAATGGACATCCCTGACGGACCTCACGTGTTATGGAAAAAGCAGCACTTTCCCAGCCATCCAGAACTAGTGTGCTTTTTAGACCAGTGTAGGTATTTTTAATCATTTCCATGAACCAATAAGCAAAGCCGAAGGCTGTGAGCACATTGAAGATATACGTGGCTCTAGTCAGTCAAACGATTTTTCCTGGTCTAAAGACCCAAGAATACTACGCCCAGATCGCGACAGAGTATAGACTATGATGTCTCGTGTGATAAATGACAAACTGTATTTCTCGTACAAGCACTGATGAAGTCTGGTGATGACCTACCAGGGCGTTCAACAGACCCCTCTAACGTTGAACGACTACCGCCGCGAATATCTTATAGTCAACGTTAAGGAGCGTGATAAGTCTCCAATCTTCAGGATTAACAGAGGAACCATCACCTTTTAGAGTTTGAACAATGAGTCCATCTCGAAAACTGGATGGAAAGACACCGTCCTTGTAACATCGCCGGATAACCGCGGTAAAAATAGAATCAATCTCATTCCAAAATTTCAAGTAAAACCGTCTGGTTCAGGGGCCGTCCCACATTTCATAGTTTTCAGTGTCGCCTTTACCTCTTCAGCCGACAAAGGGTTGTGCAGGTAATCCACTGCTTCTTGAGGAATACGGGGCAAACTTCCAAGCAATGGCGGTATTTCATCACAGTTAGTCCGCTTGGCCGAACACGACATTGCTTCAAAAGTGCCAAGAGAACAAATCAATCACGCATAGGAAGCGGCTGTGCAGGTGGTATTTGTGCTGCCTTTAAGACAGATGGCTACGATTGCCCCCCCTCCCTCCCAAAAAAACGAATGTCTTGCGTAGCGCAGCACCTCGGGATGTGCACATGAGTTGTTTCTATAGCGCCTTGCTGCTGCCGCCAGGGACGAAGCAGCCGTCAAGTGCTGTGAGCCTTCACGCAGTTCACACTTCCAAGCTCACAACAGAGGAGAAAACGTTTCGGTGCACAAAGCAATACGTAACTTCATCGCAGTATCAGCAAGCTCTTCAGGAACGCGTTGACGAAGCGAACGCCCCTCTACTGCACAGTGCAGGTGCCACTATGTTTTGAGCGCATCTCAATCTGCAGGACCAGACGCCGTCAAACGCAAAGTGACACACGTATTGAGCGTGACAAATCTGATCTTGAGCATGCGTCCTGCAGGGCTCAAACATCAAGACGCAATAGCTTTTCCGAAAAAGAAAATAGAATTTCGAGATTCAAGACAGTATGCCGACGATAAGATACGCACATAGAAGGAGGTGGGAAGGACGAAACGCATAAATCGGAGACAAGCGCCTCTAACGCGCGTGGGATCTAAGCCCGTCGAGCCGGCTGAAGGGTCGTCTGCGTCGCCATATCCAAACAAAGGTATTTCCGTACACTACATTTTGCGCGTTCAGTAATGAAAAGTGGTGGACAAGGCGTCGCAGCTCGCGTAAATTCCAAGCAGACCTGCCTCATCCAGAACCTTGTACATCGGTTCGTGTATTTAGAACGCAGTCGAAGTCACCAATCAGAATGGCATTACGACCGTCAAGAAAAAACACAACTAGGTCTCCAAAAAAGTCATTCGACTGGCCAACTTGTGATGACCCATACACGCGCAGGACCCTTAATCTGAAAGAATAGTAGCTGCAGTCTAAAGCCAAGACCCTGGCCACACCATCGTAAAAAGCATGATGATCCCGTAATAAAGCCCGATTAAAAATATATTACTTACTCCCGTAAAACGAGATGTAGCGAAAGAGAATTAACAAGTAAGGTTCAACTTTCGTTTAAAAGCAAGCACGTCGGATAGCGAGAAGAAATTTGTTTCCTGCAGGCACAAAACATCACAATTTGCAGCACGGGCGACACTAATCACTTCAGCCGTTTTTGTTGGACTGCGAAAACCTTGAACGTTCAATGGAATAACATGCAGTGTAGTAGCCACATGAAAAGTAACGACTAACCTGCACGCATAGCTCTAAATGGTGTCTTGGAAAGTATCCTGGAGGCACTTCCCCAACCAAATCACGAAGCACTGTTCGACACTACGGAAGAAGGCGGAGGTTTTTCGGACTGTTGGGATTTACCACGGCCACCACTGCGTTCATAAGAGCAAGAGCTAGTGGTGTGCCCTCACTTGGTTTTACGTGGAGCTCTCAAGTTGATGTCGAATTCGGCTATGCTAGACAGTGATGTTACACTCTAAGGCAAATTTACCCGTAAAATCAGTGACAGAGCCCTATAGGCGCGCGCGATGAACTGATAGACCATTGAGGAGCAACCACACAGGGAAGCATGCGGCGCGAAACCACTTACTCTCCACTAGAGATGAACCGCTCGGGCATTGCAGGCAGCGCGAAAAGCGTTGCCAAGGTGACCAGCCCTCCTACTTCACAGAACACATGTCCTTCTCCTCCTCTGCTGGCTCAGTCTTTCCCCGTATTTTGCCGGCGGCGGTTGCGTAGCGTCGCGCTCGGGGTGCTTGACTACGGCGGCTTGGATTCGAAGATCCAAGAATTACGACGTGGTGCTTGTGTGTACACTTGGATGAGCGTGGGCTGCAGCTTTAGCGTTTTGCTGCACCCATGAAGTCTGGATCAAGCCTCGACAGGTCACCACACCACGCTGTATATCTCTGGCTTCAATATAGTCACGACCAACACACGACAGCAACAGTTGGAAAGGCCAATATGCCAGCCGAGAAGAACAGACCTATCGAATATATACTTCATTCCGACTCAGGGCCGAAAACAGCGCTGGATTATAAGCCAAGTAGGTTATCATTCATAAGCTATGTAGATTGAGACACGCCACCCTAGAGCATATTTTATGGGAATGCACACAGATACAGGACACCAATGCAGTCTCCCCAGAACAGCTTGGGGCGCGGTGGAGAGCCGCGCTGACGAGCTCGGATTGGGCAGATCAAGTATGGGCTATCCATCGAGCACGAGACGCGGCTGAAAGACAGGGTTTCTCCACCGCCCCTGGCGCGGCTTAAGGCCCATGCCTCAATCCGCTGGTTAAATAAAGTTTGCTTACTCACTCATTCTACTCTACTTGTCGCGTGTGCGATGCGGATCGCACTTGTGGCAGCAGGCTTGGTCGTGTTGTATATCGCACGCACGAAATGCATCGCGAAGGTCAGCTTCAGCGTCTGAAGTTCGCCTGTGCTTTGCAATCGCCTTGCAATTGGCCGCCATTGCCGTCGGCCTCCCGCACGCTCGCTCATCGAGTGATCGCCTGTCTTCGCCGCCGCGATGAGCTCCGTGCTGACGATAATTGGCTGAGGCCTCGTCGCTGTGTTGGGAGTTGAAAACACGCTGCGGGTTCTCGTTAAGAGCTTGGTTGTGGTATGTCGCGCGCTGTAAGTGCACCAGCACGGGCTGGCGGGGCTTTCGCTAGCGTCGGAACTCACTGAAAATTCGTCGCCATTACAGTTGGCTTCCCCGTCAGTCGGTCGCAAGCAGCTCGGCGGGCCGTTGGCCGCGGCGTTGGGCACGCGTTTGTGGGTGCGCTGCACTCGCTCAAGTTTGTGGAAAAGGGTCGCATTTCTTCGGCGCTAGCTCCAAACCAGCTCGGCGCTGTTCGTGGCGGTGGCCAAGCGTACGCTCGCCCTCCTGTTCGAAGTTCGCTGGCGACGGACACTGCGCGTGCAGTGCCGTGTTTGGTCTCGCGTTCGCTTGCTCGAGCTGAACGACGTCGCTCGCTTAAGACTCGCCGACTTGTTAGCGGCACGGTGGTAGGCGGAGTTGTGACTGTGGCCGCCGCTCAAACTGTTGCGCTACGGGGATTGAAATGAATCTTTGACGATGTGTGACATCAAGGTGAAATTATTAGCATGTCATATCTCACATATGCTTTCGTTTTACCTTGCACGTATTTTTCACACCGTGCTGAAGACTGGACGCTGGCGTCTGCGATGCCCGTCATCCATCTCTTTTATCAGAGCAGCTTCAGAAGGAATGTGCGAGATGTGAAGGTAAAGTTATTTGTGTGTGATATTTTAACGCTTGTTTTTATAATAATGTGCTCGTACTTGTCATATTCGTGCACCTTCATCTTCTGTGACGTGTGTCTAACTATTTTTAATATATTATTGTACGTGCAGCCGTGGGGACACACCGTGTACGTGCAGCCGTGGGCGTCTGGAATGCCTGTTATTTATCGCTTCCGTCAGAGGAGCTCCCCAAGGAGTGAACGAGATTTGCCAACGAGACTGAACTTGTACACTTCACCATGCATGCACCCAAAAGAATGGGGAAACTTCATGTGTATGCAGAAAAATATAAGATTTCGATGTCTCACTTTTGTTTTTCGTTGTTGCCGTGACTGTGAAAGCAGTTGCACATAGGTGGCTAACTACTTTTTCGCATGTTCTTTTCTGCGGAATTTGATTTGAGTGGATCAACCGTTGGTTCCGGCAAGGTGCAACTCTGAGGACTAACGGTTGCCCGGTAAGGTGTAATTTTGGTGGATTACAATTGCTCTATAAGGTGCAAATGTGAGGACTAAATATTAGTCCTTTAGGGTGAACTGTGTAACTGACGGTTACTCACCAAGGTAAATGTGAGGACTAAATAGTTGATTGATTGATGTGTGGGGTTTAACGTCCCAAAACCACCATATGATTATGAGAGACGCCGTAGTGGAGGCCTGCGGAAATTTTGACCACCTGGGGTTTTTTAACGTGCGCCCAAATCTGATCACACGGGTCTACAACATTTCCGCCTCCATCGGAATTGTAGCCGCCGCAGCCGGGATTCGAATCCGCGACCTGCGGGTCAGGAGCCGAGTACCTTAGCCAATAGACGAAGACTAAATGGTAGTCCCTTGAGGAGACTAACTGGTAGACCCAGTTCCGTTAGTTCCTAAAGGAAATAATGGTTGTGGCAGCACTACTAGGCCCCAAAAGGACGAACACACACCGTTTTATTTTCCCTTTCAGCACACCCTTTTAACACCCTGTTAACACACCATTTTAACAGCCTTAATAGTGTACTATCCAGTCCCAGGCTGAAGCCGTCTACCAAAGACGTGTCCTATGAAGGTAGGGACTGAGCCGCCGGCAAGCTTGGATTCACGTCCTTGATGCTGGCAGCACTGTCCACATCTCGACAGGCCGGTGAAGGCACCCTTTGTGTGGGTGATTTCTTACGTGTGCGACCCGATGTCGAAGTGGTCGGAGTGGCAGAAACAGAAGAGGCTGTGATATTTTTGGCACTGTTTTCCAAAATAACAGGGGTCGTAGGGTCAACTCCAACAACAACAGCCTGAGAACTGGGGTCATTTGTGCACTGAACATCGAGTGGCGCCAGAGAAGAGACGCCGACACCACTTGCAGGGCAGTGCGTTGCGTCTTTCCAAGCGCGCGGTTCCTGCATGCACCAGCGGGAAGGCCGACGTGCCAAGCGTCGCATCGACAATCGCGCTTTCGTTATGCGCTTCGTTCGAAAAACTTGTAGGGGTGAGGCCAACACAGCATCGGTGACCTTCTCCACGTCCCCCTAGTCGATAGTTGGTTCCGTTGCCGGTGTCAGTGATAGAAAGGCACCAGCGGCAGCTTCTGAGTAAGGGTGGCGGACAGCGCAAACCACGGTTGCATAGCCGTCCCCGCAGCGTAGACACGGATGATCACATCCTTCTTCACTAACGTGACCGTGCACACCACAGCGACCACAATATGGTGTGTGCACTGGGCTCGTAGATAGTCCCCTGAGCCGCATCTTCTACATACACGCTGGAGACCACGGTAGTCGAACGTAGCACGGTTACCGGAGATGCGCAGGTAGTTCCAGGAGTGGCGGCGTTCATCTCCATTCGAACAAACCGCGTTCCAGTGAGTACGCCGCGTCGCCCACTCATCAAACCACTGGTGACAGTGAGCACCTTGTCCTATGGAGATAACGCTTGGACGAGAGCTTAGTTTGAGACGAACTATGGCAGGAACAGGCAGGCGACGTTGGTCACTTGTAGGCCAACGTAGACTACTTGAACACGCTCGCCGCCAATCACCAGGCAGCTAGCATTGATGATTAGAGACTTAGAGACCATGCTCTTCACAGTGACGTTGAAGTTTTGAGCTCCCTGATGCCGCACGCAGTCTACCTCTCAGAGGCCGGCCATTGAGGCCGTCGCATCAACGATGGTTTCGGCACTAGTCCCCGTAGAAACAACAACTGTCGAAGACAAGCGCCTTCGAAGGTGTCCAAGACCCGACGGGCACCAGGACTCCTACTGACGGACGCCCCTGGCGTAGTACGCGCAGGGACGTCCACAGGCGCACACTCAATTTATTTGCAGTTTTTTTAGGGGCGAAGCTTTTTAAAGTGGCACCCGTTCATCCCTCGTTGTAGTCGTAGTGCAGTAAACAGTCTTACGCTTTGAATCGGCAAGGTGGTGCCGGTGGGAGATTTCTCCTGTGCATTGTTGAACAATAAAAAACTCACAGCGTGCGCGTTAACTAAAAGCAGAATTCTCCGGTCTCTCATTCCCAATTAGCAGCCATTGGTATGTACATTGAGCACTATGTGACAAGAAAGGGTTTCTAGGTTATACTAGCTTGGCATAACCTCCTTGATTTTAGGAAGGTTTAGCGAGCGTTGGGCCACAGTGCCATGAATACAGTGAACTAGTATATACCATGAACTCGAGGTGGTTAAAGGTGGGAAATAGACAAGAAGCGCAAGCCGTAAGAAAGTGTGCGTGTGCCACCTCTCGTTCAGTCCTTGAAATATCCGCTGGATGGCGGTGCTTCTACATGCGGAATTTATGATGTAAAGATGCGAGATGAAGGTACTTGGAGCGTTGACTAGATGGACGAACGGACACACAGACAGATGCATGGACGGACGCACAGATGACTGCACGGACGGATGGACGCATGGAGAGACGCAGGGGTGGATGCATGGACGAACGCAGGGGTGGATGCATGGATGGACGTGCGGACCCACGAACAGTCGCACGCGCGGATGAACGGGTGGAGCCACAAACGGTGACACAGACGGACGCATAGACGGACGGAAGCAAGAAGGAATGAATAGATGCATGCTTCGCCCCACTCTCCTTCATTCACCCCGTGGATATGCTGCCATTTTTTTCATTTCTTTCATTGAACAGAAACATTTATGTTTTTCCTTCTCGTGCTACGTGCTCATCCGAGTGTTTCCCCCGTCATTTCATGCTCCTCTTCGGCTCATCGTCTTTTTTTTTTCGGTGACTTATTTTCCCGGCCTCCTGGTGGCTTTTCCTGATGGTTGCGGATCATGGCATTTCGGACGCGCTCAACATGATGCGGCGCTAATGCCATTTCGAACCTTCTCTAACCACTTTTTTTTCTGTCTCTAATGCTAATTCCCTCATTCCATGCGCAGAACTGCGGAGGTGCCCTCCTTTGAGAGAGGCAGCAACGAAATCGCGTTTATTTCTTTCTTTTCTTCTTTTAAAAGCCCCTTCGAAGCAAGAGTAAAGCGTCAGACGAATGCTTCGCCCCATTCTCCATCAAACACCCCGAGGATGTGCTCCCAAATTTTTTTTTGAATACTGAACAGGCGAAACCGCTCGCCTCACCGCTGGAACGTAGTCGGAGAACAACACGTACAACATATAGTGAAAACCGCACAGTAAAAATCAAGCAGCTCGAATTGTCCCGCGCCAAACGCAGACAATGCGGAAAGGCAAAAGCAGACGACGTAGCTCAGCCATGTCGCTCATCCGTCGCTGATTACTAAATCACTCTTCGACAAACGGCAAACGGCACAAAAAGGGGTCTCAGACTCAATTTTCGAATGGCGAAAAACGGCAGACGTGCGCGAAGCGAACAGCCAGTCATGGCTGCCCGAGTACATCAAACGGCGAGGCATGTTTGCCGCTAGCGTGAACCGGCCCTTTCGGCGCCGTGTGATTGCCTGCCATATTTAAAGTAGTAACGAACCAGATCCTTGGCGCCGTGGTGGGAACAGCCTGCTACTTGAATGATGTCATAGCTGGTCAGACATACGAGCAGTGCCGCGAAAGAGTTGAGCCTAAGCAGACGCCTAAGCAAAGACGCCTAGGTAAGGATGTCATAAAAGTCAACGCCAGAAAGTGCAAGTTATTTTACGAACAAGTAACTTATTTAGGTGATGAAATTGACAAAATGGTCTGCATCCTACTGAGGGTAAGGCGATGGCTATGAAAAATGTGCCCAAACCAGTCAGTGCGACACAACTGAAAGTTTTGTTTTGGGCTCGGTAAACTTTTACTCAAGATTTCCGCTGAATTTGTCAATAAATTTAGAACCATTACATGAGTTGCTTCGCAAAGAGGTCAAATGGCACTGGTCACGTTAATGTGACGATGCATTCAATAAGTGCCAAGCGTTGTTCACCAATGCCACTGTTCTGCAGTTGTACGATGTTCGCAAAGATATTCAAATATGTGATGCACTGGACTATGGCATTGAAGCCGTACTATCGCACGTGGGAAATAGTGTCGAGGGAGAAAGAAAGAGAGATAAAGATGCAAGAAAAGGCGTGAAGGTTAACCAGATGCACATCGGGTTTACTACCATGCACTGGGAAAGAGATGAACAGGAGGAAAGAGGGTTTTTTTCTCTTTCATCTATTCCCGAGAAACCAATAGCGTTTGCCTCAAGGCCTCTGTGTGTTAGAGTGGAAACGAGCACATTAAAAAAATAAGCCCTAAATATTGTCTGTGGGTAAAAAGTTCCATAAATACCAGTATGGAAGAGCTCTCAAGGGAGTAAAAAACCACGAGCCCCTGATAGTGCTGTTGATTATTTTTCACGTTCTGGGCTGGGACAAGGAAACGAGAAAGAAGAAGAGCGCGAGCGAGGGACGCGAGACGCTCAAGAGACAGCAGAGCGCTTCCGAACGCAGTTAAATAAACAAGTATTTTTGCCTTATACCTTAAAGACGGAGTTGAGTCTGATCGCAGTGTGTGGAACGCCTTCGTCTAAACATTGGTGCCGAAGAAGCGGGATTGAAAACCAGGACCCTATAGACGGCTACCAGTCAACTGCAGCGGCATGGAGCGACTGAAGTCGAAGCGGACGTCGCGGCGAGCACAGAACATGAGGATTATAAACGAGGCAAGTGAGCTCCTCGCTAACGAATCTGCCTCCTATGACAGCTCAACTCCTTATATGAGAGGCTGAAGGCTAACAACGAAGAGCTTAAAAGCCTGAACAACGAGATTGAGCCGCATATACCTGACGAGAAGTTCGAGGTCGAGTATAACGCTGTCTTACATTACGAGGACGTTGCTACGCGCATTCCCGCTGTGATTCTCAGCAAGAAAGATCGCATGCTAAGGACATCGACCGGAACTCAAGAAACAGTTGCCCAGACAGTCGTAGCACCATCAGACGGAACTTGAGTTAAATTGCCTAAACTGACAATAGCTCCTTTTTTTGGAGACCTATGCAAGTGGACCGAATTTTGGAACAATTTTACCAAATTGTTCATAGTAACAATCGCATCACTGCCACAGAGAAGTTTCATTACCTGCGACTGTATCCTAAATGAGACGCTGCATCAGTAATTGCGGGCCTTCCGACTACAGAAAGTTGCTACAGTGACACCATGAAAATGCTACAGAAGCGATTTGGGGACAAGACGCGCCTGGAGCAAGAATATTTTGCCAAGCTACGGACTTAAAGCCCTGTCCATTCATCGACTGACACCAAAGCACTACGCAGCTTGTACGACCAAGTTTTTGTAAATATCCGAGGCTCAGAGACTTTGGGTGTGCACAAGTCGTCATTTTCGTCAATGCTCTGCGACATCCTACTGCGTGCTCTTCCACGGGATATAGTCGTGCAGTATCATCAATCATGTGCCGTGCAGTTGGCATATGACTCGAGAGCTGAAGCTACACCTGTGGGGCTGGACCGTGTGCTCAACTTCCTGTGTATCGAGCTGGAAAGCCTGGAGAAGAGTGATTTTAAGGATGCCAAAGGACAAGAACTTGGAACACTCCCCATGGCCAGTCAGTCGACGTACTCTCGGTGTGGGAAACTGACGTCATCTGTGCTTCACAGCAACTCGGCACGAGAAAAAAAGGACAACTGCGTATTCTGCTCATCCAGCTATCACGGATCGGAAGCCTGCACAGCTGACTTGTCACTGACGCAGAAGAAGGAACTGCTCTCGAACGACAAAAGGTGTTTTCGCTGCACCACAAAAGGACATCGGGCACGGGTCTGCAAAAAGAGGATTTCCTGCTCCAGATGCCAAGCTCGACACGCTACAAGCATACGCGATCCCGATAGGTGTTCGCGAAAGTCAGACTATGCTAACAAGAACTACGAAAAAACTACGACAGTCTGTGCATCACTTGGAAGAAGACCCGTCAAGGAAGACTACCACTTCCGTTTTTCTTCAGACTTTCAGAACATGGGCCATGAATGATGACACCTGCCACTACATACGAGACGTTTTCGATGGTGGCAGTCAGAGGACTTTCGTAACGGAAGATCTGTCCAAGCACCTCAAGCTGAAAAGCGTGGGAGCAACTCGAATAGCCTTCAATACTTTCGCAAATACATCGGACCAAGAGGCTAAGAGGTGTCGCATAGTAGAACTGCGACTGCGAAGCCAGTTTTCCGCCTCGGAAATAGTCTTAACTGCAATAGAGATCCCAAGCATCTGCCAAGACATTGCTGAGACTGCAATGGACGTAGCCTTCGTTGCGTCTTTCAAGAAGCTGGGAAACGATGTTGCCGATGAGCTCCAACATCCATCTATCATAACTAAGAGTGGCATCAGCGTACTTATCGGGTCTGATCAAATGTGGAAAGTGTTGACCGGCGATGTTTCACGGTGCGAAGGCAACGAATCGTTGATCGCACTGAACTCCAAGCTTGAATGGAACATACAGGGAAGCACATCGCACTCGGTGTCCCACCCATCTACTTCACAAATGATGGCGTGCGTGCTAAAAGTCCAAGCTACCAATTCCGACGAGATTTTGCGCTCCATTTCGGAACTTGAAAACATAGGAATTACGGACACAATAAACAAGCCACCTGAAATGAGCAACACCATGAGGCATTTTGAGCAAACGATTAGCTTTTTAAACAGAAGATATGAAGTGACCCTCCCTTTGAAAGATAAGTTCGAGCTTGCAAGCAACAGGCAAGTAGCCGTTACTCGACTGGACAAGCTTGTCAACCGTCTCAACTCCAGAAAAGAACTGCTCGAAACGTACGACCGTACCATAAGGGAGTACTTGAGGGCAGGACACGCCGAAGTAGTCAGTGACGTACCTGCAGAGGTGACTAAATTATATTACATGCCGCGCAAAGAAGTCATGCGTGAACAAGCACTGACGACGAAAATGAGAGTGGTGTTTGACGCTTCGTCACATGTCAAAGGATGCAAGTCCCTTAATGACTGCCTTCGAAAGGGTGACAACTTATACCAAGAGCTCGTGCAAATTCTGCTACGCTTCAGAACGCACTCTGTGGCAGTTATCGCGGACATAGAAAAGGCATTCCTTCAAACTGCGATTCGGGAAGACGACAGAGACGCTTTCCGCTTTCTCTGGTTTGCAGAAGGAGATTTATCCAAGGGCAAGCTGCAAGAGTGGAGGATGACACGAGTGCCTTTCGGAGCTACATGTAGCCCATTTTTGCTCACAGCTATTATTCTCTACCACGTGAAAAGAACACCGGCTGTCATGGCACTAACAGCGGAAACTCTTGTCGAGTCGTTTTAAGTGGATGACTTAGTCACTGGTGCCGACACAGAAGAGGAAGCCGCTAAACTATGCCAAGAAGCGCGCACAATAATGAAATCGGCCGGCATGACATTGCGAAAATGGACAAAAAATTCAGCAACTTTGATGTACACGCTTGAAAATCAAGTGGAATCTACTAGCACTGAGATGGTCGTTCTTCACGAAACGTCGGTCAAGGTCCTGGGTTTGGTTTGGAAACTTTTCGGTTGAAAATTTACTCCGGGTTTTGACAGCACAGACGGGTACGAAACGATTTGTCTTGCAGTCAGCATCAAGAATATTTGACCCGTTGGGGTTTTTATGACCATATACTATTGCCATACGAATATTGTTTCAGAGACTGTGGATACGAGAAATTGGCTGGGATGAAGTACTACCCAATTACCTGCAAAAAGAATGGAATGACTGGGTCATCCAGCTGCCGCAACTGCAAGACGTCGTCGTTCCTCGCTATCTGGGTGGCGGAGCAAGGAAGACCAATGTGCTTCAAGTACATGTTTTCTGCGATGCCAGTCCAGCGGCATACGGAACAGCGATATACGTCGTATCAAGTCCTGAGGAGCCGATACTGTTGATTGCGAAGTCCCGTGTAGCACTCATTAAGAAGACAACGCTGCCGCGATTGGAGCTGCTGGCTGCCTTAATCGGCTCAAGAATGTTGGCATACGTGAAAAGGGCTTTGAGGAATGTTCAAGTTGACTACACGATGTGGACGGATTCCGCCATTGTGTTGTCACGGATAAAAGGTGACGTCAAAAAGTGGAAACAGTTCATAGCCAACAGAGCCAATGAAATTAGGTGCACTACAGATCCATCAAAGTGGAGATACTGTCCTGGAACGAACAACCCGGCTGACCTACTCACACGTGGCGCGACGCTTGAAAGACTGCTGTGCAGATCGATATGGTGGCATGGTCCCGAGTGGCTAAATAAACCGATGTCTGAATTGCCCCTACAGTTATTATTATGCCCTACAAAAACACAGGTTTGGCACCCTCTTTAAGAGCGCTCTCAACATCGCTGGTTCTAATTTCATTATGTAGTGAAGAAGAGGAGCTTCAGCGGCATTTATCGGCGCCTCAGGGGCATCGCCATCAGCATAAGCTTGTGCTTGCTGCGCTAGGCCGGACGCTGCTGACTGCTTCGCTTTCTGCGTTCTGCTCTGCAAATAAACCCCGTTACAAGTGGTGGAGTCTGCTGGGTTTCGATAACTCTTAAGCTTCGGAATCGCATTTTACCATCCAATATGCCCACCGACGGAAGCGCCGCTCCAACTCCTCCACTGGCACCACCAACTGTTCTCGGCGCTGGTTTTCTGCGTCTGCGAGATCCCCCTGTTTTCTCGGGCACAGAAGACAAGGACGTTAACGACTGGATTTCAATGTACGAGCGAGTGAGTACTCACAACAAATGGGATGACGCCGCCAAGTTGGCCTACGTCTCCTTCTACCTGTCGGACGTGGCCAAGCTGTGGTTTATGAACCACGAAGCGGAACTCCCTACATGGTCGGTCTTCAAAACGAGCCTCACACAAGTTTTCGGACGGCCTGAGGTACGCAAACGCCGTGCCGAACAACGCTTACATACTTGGTCCCAGAAGCTTAGTGAGAATTTCACAAGCTATATTGAGGACGTTCTGGACCTTTGCAAGCGAGTCAACTAGTCCATGTCCGAAGAGCTTATGATCAAGCACATCATGAAGGGCATTGAGGATGACGCTTTCCGAATGTTGCTTTCCAAGAGTCCTCACTCTGTCCTAGAACTGACCAAGTTATGCCAGAGTTTTGACGAGTTGCGCAGGCAACGTCTTTCCACCCGACGTCCCTCGGTGCTCGACGACTCTTTGTCCAGTCTTTCCATCCTTATCCTAGGAGAATATCATGCCCCTCTTCTCTCCAAGATCCAAGAGTTCATCCGCGCGTAGGTCGCTCGTCAGCTCTCTTTGATGTCCTGCGTACCCGATCAACCACGCAGATTGACGACTACACTCCGCGACTTCATTCAAGACCAGGTCGCACAAGTTCTTCCTCCCGCCCGTGAACCGCCTCCAGTCGCCGCACCTCTCACGTACGCCGAGGCCGTTGCTCGACCTCGACAGCTTGCGTTCCAGCCAGCGCCTATGTATTCGCCGCCGCCCTTTTCGCCAACGACCTATTCACCGCCGCCTATGCCGATACCGCCTCGGCCGCAGTTTTCTGCCCCCAGCCGCAAGTCGGAGTCTACTCCGAACAATGGTGGACCTGCGACAACCGTCCCATATGTTTTGCTTGTGGTGGTGTTTGCCACATGGCACGTTATTGTCGTCGTCGCCAGGCTGCTCAGAACATTCGACGAATGCCCTCTTTCAACCCTCAGTTTTCTTCTACGCCTTCAAGCCCTCCTTCCTCTTCCTTTCCTTCTGATCGTCCACACAGCCGGACCCGCCGTTCCCCATCTCCACGTCGACGTTCGCTTTCCCCTATGCGTCGCCGTTCCGCACCCACCGGCCCGGAAAACTAACGGCCGCAGTTCCCGAGGCACGAACTGCGTCCCCGTCGCCATGCACAAGTCCTCGCCCCTTGTCCAGCTAACATCATTGAAGCGTCAGTCGATGGTATCGTCGTCATTGCGCTTGTCGACACCGGAGCCGCTCTATCCGTCCTTTCCATTAACCTGTGCCACAAACTCCGCAAAGTTTTGACACCATTATCCAGCCTCTCTCGTAGAACAGCTCACACACAAAGTGTAACACCTCTCGCAGCCTGTACCACACGAGTCGTCATCGAAGGGATTGTGTATATCGTCAAATTCGTAGTGCTGCCCTCGTGTTCCCATGACATGATACTCAGCTGGGACTTCCTTGCGAATAATAACGCCGTCATTGACTGCTGTCGCGCTGAACATGAGCTATCTGCACTTCCTGATGTTGACGTTGTCGAAGCCTCTCTGCCGTGTTATAAACTGTGTTTCCGACGACACCACCGTACCACCGCGCTCTTCTCTGCTGGTGACTGTGTCGTGTGACGCTATTTCTGACGGTGATGTTTTATTTACGCCCGCTGCCCTGTCAATTCAACTCAAATGTTCTCCATTGCCCATCACTTACTGCCCTTACTCTCCACCATGGCGTCACGAAGACGCTCGTGTACAATACGCTAGAAGGGCCTTTACCTTTATTCTATGGTGAATGTCTCGGCCACGTGCATCCGATCGACGCCCGTCACATTTTTGACGCTCCATCTATTTTACTTTCTACGGACCTCAGCGCACTCATTTCTGACTCTGTTGTTGACCAGTCACTCCTTCACGCTTTACACCTATCCATCGATGTCGCAACATCTTCAGAACGAAGCGAGTTAGTGAACCTGCTGCAAAAGTTTCGTACTTCTTTTGACAGCCACGCTTCTAGCCTCAGTCGCACATCGAACATATCTCACAAGATTGACACAGGAAGCTATACGCCTCTACGGCAGCGCCCCTACCGAGTGTCAGCGTCGGAGCGCCGTGTTATTGATGACCAGGTTGCTGACATGCTCCAGCGGGGTATTGTACAGCCTTCTAACAGTCCCTGGGCGCCACCGGTCGTTCTTGTTAAGAAGAAGGGCGACTCTATTCAGTTCTGTGTGGACTATCGACGTTTAAACAAGTCACCCGCAAGGACGTTTACCCGTTACCGCGAATAGACGACGCCCTTGACTGTTTGCAGGAGCGGAATACTTCTCTTCGATGGATTTACGGTCTGAATACTGGCAAGTTCTTATGGAAGCATCTGACCGACGGAAAACAGCATTTGTCACACCTGATGGATTATACGAGTTTACCGATATGCCTTTCGGCCTTTGTAACGCTCCAGCCACTTTTGAAGAATGATGGACACTATTTTACGAGGCCTCAAGTGGAACACATGTTTATGCTACCTCGATGACAGAGTTGCCTTTTCCACCGATTTCGACACCCATTTAAATCATCTCGAGCACGTCCTCACACGTCTCACTGACGCTGGCCTTCAACTCAACCTCGAGAAGTGTCGTTTTGGTGCCCGGCAGCTCACCATTCTTGGCCACGTCGTATCGCGGGACGGCATAATTCCCGACCTCTCCAAGCTTCGAGCAGTCGCCGATTTTCGCAGCCAAAGAACTTGAAGGAACTTAGAAGTTTTGTCGGCTTGTCGTCATACTTCCGACGCTTTATTAGAAATTTCGCTTCCATATGTGCGCCCCGTACGGACCTTCGTAGCGGCGACAAGGACCTTTCCACCTGGTCACCAGCATGTGACGATGCATTCACCAAATCACGCCCCCTGCTGACTTCACCACCCATCCTCCGCCACTACGATCCTGCCGCTCCCACGGAGGTTCATACTGATGCCAGCGGTGTTGGACTTGGCGCTGTGCTCGCGCAACGAAAGGCAGGGTTTGATGAATATGTCGTCGCCTACGCAAGCCAAACTTTGACAAAAGCCGAGGCTAACTACTCCGTGACCGAGAAAGAGTGTTTAGCTATTATTTCGGTCCTTGGAAAATTTCTCCCCTACCTGTATGGTCACGCATTCGACGTCGTCACCGACCACCACGCTCTTTGTTGGCTATCCACACTTAAAGACCCTTCCGGACGACTTGCTCGCTGGCCGCTCAAACTTGACGAATACGACATCCGCGTTATTTAGAGATCTGGTCGTAAGCACACGGACGCCGAAGCCCTTTCTCGCTCACCCATATCGGATGAATGTGTTTGCCTCTCTTCCCTCGAGCCTGCACTTGCGTCATCCGCCTTGCGCAACATGACGGTGGAACAACGAAAAGATCCCTGGATCAGTGGCCTCATAAGCATTCTTTCTGATCCTCTCACTCCTTCGCCGTCTCGCGCTCTCCGCCGTCAGGCTAGGAACTTTTGCCTAAAGGATGATCTTTATCGACGCAACTACATTTCTGACGGTCGCAAGTGTCTCCTTGTGATACCCCGCCATCTTCGAGCTGCTATCTGCGAAGCTTTCCACGCGGACCCACAGTGTGCCCACGCAGGCCTCTTTAAGACATACGCTAGGCTTCGACTCAGATTTTATTGGCGTGGCATGTATAACTACGTGTTAAAATTCATTCGCTCATGTGCTCAGTGCCAACAACAAAAGTTACCTCCCGAGCAAGTCTACCCGTCACAACCTCTTTCTTGTCCTAGTCGACCTTTCGATCGCGTCGGCATTGACATTTACGGACCACTACCATCAACTCTAGCTGGTAATCGCTGGGTTATTGTTGCGATAGCCTATCTGACACGCCATGCCGAAACAGCCGCGCTGCCGACTGCCACAGCCCGTGACGTTGGAACGTTTCTGTTGCAACGTTTCTTTCTGCGTCATGATGCCCATCGCGAGCTCTTAGGTGACAGAAGCCGTGCCTTCCTTTCTGACGCCTTGAAGGCATTACTCAACGAATGCCGAATCGTACACCGCACAAGTACAGCGTACCACCCTCAAACGAATGGCATGATGGAGCGCTTGAACCGTGCTCTTGGCAATGTGCTGTCGATGTACGTCGCCTCTGATCATTCAAATTGGGACCAAATTCTCCCGTTCGTCACCTACGCGTATAATACTGCCGTACAAGCTACTACTGGGTTTTCGCCATATTTTCTTCTGTACGGACGAGAACCTTCAAATACAGTAGACACTATTCTTCCATATAAACCTTATGAGTCCGAAAGTACAACTCTGTCCGAAGCTGCCCGACATGCTGAAGAATGCCGCCAGCTTGCCCGCTCTCTTTCTACCGAGGACCAGTGGCAGCAGCAATCCCGCCAGACTGAGAACCGTTCGGCTCCAAACTTTCTACCTGGTTCATTGGTATGGCTTCGGGCACCTGCTACCGCACCTGGCCGCTCCGCAAAACTTCTTCCCAAATACATCGGGCCATACCGCGTTGTAGAGCAAACGTCACTCGTCCACTATATCGTGGAGCCCATCATCCCATCCACAGACCTACGCTACCGCGGCCGCGACACTGTCGACGTCTCTCGTCTCAAGCCATATTATGACCCATTCGTCGTTTTTTTCTCTATTCCGCCAGGATGGCGTCTTTTTGTGCGGAGGGCGATTGCAGTGAAGAAGAGGAGCTGCAGCGGCATTTCTTGGAGCCTCAGGGGCATCGCCATCAGCATAAGCTCGTGCTTGCTGCGCTTGGCCGGACGCTGCTGACTGCTTCGCTTTCTGCGTTCTGCTCTGCAAATAAACCCCGTTACAATTGTAATAGGAGGCGATTTTAATGCTCCATATACAGCTTGGGGTATTCTTATGCTGACCTAAAAGGTCGCTATCTCTGGCTCGACACCCAAAACGGAAGGCTTAACTCTCATCACGGATCCAAGCGCGCCTGCCCGTGCCGGCACCAGTTCTATCAAGGACAGTACACCAGATCTCACATTCGTCAAACATGCACCCACAACAACATGGCGTAACACACTAGAGGCTTTAGGTAGCAACCACTACATCCTCGATATCCACATCAAAGGGGGCCCTCCCAAACTGGAAGGAAAACAACATAAGCTAGTCGACTGGGCCAACTTCCGCAAGTCACGAGAAAATAATGTCTCAGGCATCGATTATACTGAACATCGGACCAACGCTTTAAGACAGGACATTGATCACGCTACACAAACAGTGCCCAAAGAGGCGCACCTTGAGGAGATCGATAGCCGACTTCTACATATGTGGGAAGCGAGACAATTGCTCCAAAAGAGGTGGAGAGAGATAGACTATTAATTTCCGGCAGATTGCTGGGATGTGCTCCCACCTAGGAGCCAACGGAGAGACCGTGTCTCCTGGCAGCTTCCTTGGCCTGCTGGATCGCCCAAAGTTGTTTGTCCAGGCTTGAACTGAGCAGCGCAGTCCGCCAACGCGCCCGAAGGTCTTCATTGGAGGCCGTGACCCCAGAATTTCTGACTAATGCTTGACATTCTCATAGGATATGGTCAAGAGTGGCTCCGGTGGTACAGTACTGGCATACATTAGAACTCTAGACGTTGGGATATATGTGGTGCATGATGACCGGGGTCGTGTATGTGCGTGTTTGTAGCTGCCGCCAATGAACAGACTGGGCCCGATTTAGCTTGGGGTGAGGTGGAGGGTACTCCCGCCTTTGCAGTCGATAGTGTGGAATTATGTCATTAAATTTAGTGAGCCGATCATCCCATTTCCACACCGGCGAGGAAAGGTCCGTTTGATAGCCGCTTCGTCTGACGTGACTTGGAACGTAAAACCTCCAGCCACGTTGTGCGCCACTTCATTCGGACTGGCCTCCGCGTTACCTAGTGGTGTGTGGGCAGGGAACCACAAGATGTGCACGTATTTGTCCAACTCGTGAATTTCGCCTGTACTAAGAATCCGCAATGCCTCAGGGGAGATTCTGCTGCTGGCGTAGTTTCGAACGGTTGTCTGCCAGTAGCTGATTACGCATAAGGCGTTAGTGTGGGCTATGGCCATCACGATAGCCACTTCCTCTGCCGTTTCTACGTTCCGTGTGATGATAGACGCGCTGCTTTTGCATTGTTGTGCGTGGTCTACGACAGCAGCCACGAAGCGGTGACGTTCATGGTAGCGTGCTGCGTTGACAAAGACTGCCTTATGGTTGCGCACAAACATCTTTGACATGGTTCTGGCTCTACTGACACGTTTGCCCTTGTGTTCAGGGTGCATGTTTCTTGGTATGGTTGGTACTGTTAGCTCAGCACGGATAGTGCGTGGTATGTCGTGTTTGTCTACGTGTTGAGTGTGGTAAGAAATACCGATATTATATAGGATTTGGCGGCCTGGCTTTTCCTCAAGGGTATTGTGTAAACCAAGTTGAAGGAGTAGTTCAATGCTGGTGTTTTGAGGCAAACCTAGCGCTTGTTTGTAAATTTTCCTAATTAGGCTGTTGAGTCTTGACTTTTCCGCGGTGAACCATCGGTGGTACGCCGTCGTGTAGGTGATGCGACTTAGAACGAATGATTCGATCAAACGGATGATGCTAGCGTCTCTCATGCCTTTGTATTTATTGGCAATGAGCCTAAGGAGGCGCATCGTGTTAGACACTCTGGCTTCAATGTTGCGAACTGTCTCTCCATAGGTACCCTTTCTTTCTATGATCAAACCTGGCCCTCGGATTTTGTCCACAGTGAGTATGGCGTGACCATCACTTGTAGTAAGTTTGATTTCAGCGTGTGCCTGCGCTTGGGGATGTTGTTTGGGTGGCTACCTCTAAGTGTAGGGCGATATAGCAGTAGCTCAGATTTCTCCGCCGAGCAAGATAGTCCAGTTCCTTGTAAATACCGTTCGACTGTGTCAATCCCCTCCTGTTCTCTGTTTAATGGAACCATCACTGCCGTCGCACACCCAGAGGGTGATGTCGTCGGCGCAAATGGTGTGATCAAGTCCTTGGATGGTTTGAAGTTTTAAAGGAACACCAATGAGGGCGAGGTTAAACAACAAGGGAGAGATAATGGAACCCTGCGGGGTGCCCGCCCTTCCTATGGTTATTTCGGACGACCTGAGTGCTCCCACAGTGATCGTGGCCATTCTGCCCGTAAGAAATGCCCTTATATAAATGTACGTGCGAAGCCCAAAGTTTAGGGTATTGACCTGATTTAGAATGGTGCTATGCCTGACCGAGTCAAAAGCTTTCTTGAGATCAAGACCAAGTATGCCCTTAGTGGAGCGTCCTGCACTGTCTATGATGTGATGCTTAAGCTTCAACATGGCATCCTGCGTTGAAAAATGCCCGCGGAAGCCACTCTTGGTGTGTGGGAAAGATCATTGTTTTCGAGGTAATTTGTCAGTCTAGCCAGGAAAGCGTGTTCCATCAATTTGCCTATGCAAGATGTTAAGGAGATGGGCCTAAGATTGTCGGTACTCAGTGGTTTGCCTGGTTTCGGAATCAGAATCACCTTGGCCGTTTTCCACTGCGGTGGCAAGATTCCGGTGTCACAGCAGTTATAATATAGTCAGTGATCTGCGTGGTCGACTCATCGTCCAAATTTCGTATTATTATTCGTGATGTTGTCCGGACCTGGTGCAGATTTGGTGTTAGTTTTTGTAGGGCGGCACGGATATCCGCTTCAGTGAATTCTTCGTCTAGAGTGGTGTTGACCTGGCCCGTATAATCTAGGTGCTGCTGAGTAGGAGCCTGAGAGATATATTTGAGCTCTACCTCCCTAAGAAACTCCTCGTCGGTGCCCTTGTAAGCAAGTATTAGTTTGTTGATGGTTTGTCCTTGGGCAGTTTTGCTGTCTTCTGGATCGAGCAGGAACCGTAGAAAATGCCATTGTTTTACTAAGACTTAGCTGCCTGTCCATCGCATCGCAGGTTTCATCCCAGTGTTGCAGGCTTAGCTGTGTTGCATACATCTATACCTCTGTGTTCAGGAGTGCTATGCGTTTCCTGACATTTCTGTTGTGTTTCTGTGTCTTCCGCCTCTTTTGGAGCGATTGCTTTGCATCCCACATGTGGAAGAGCCGGCTATCGATCTCTTCGAGGTGTGCCTCGGGAGGTACAATTCGGGTGGCATTATTAATATCCTCCTTAAGCGTGTGTATCCGGTCCTCTATGTCGCTGATGGTTGGACCTGGTTCTCACGTGGTTTGCGGAACTGGACCTAGTGTACCAACTTTAGCTGTTTTCCCTATAGGTTTACGTGGGCCACCTTGAACATGTACCTCGATGATGTAGTTGATTGATTGATATGTGGGTTTTAACGTCCCAAAGCCACTATATGATTATGAGAGACGCCGTAGTGGAGGTTTCCGGAAATTTTGACCACCTGGGGTTCTTTAACGTGCACCCAAATCTGAGCACACGGGCCTACGACATTTCCGCCTCTATCGGAAATGCAGCTGCCGCAGCCGGGATTCGAACCCGAACCTGCGGGTCAGCAGCCGAGTATCTTAGCCACTAGACCACTACGACGGGGCCTCGATGATGTAGTGGTCGCTGCCCAGGTCCTCTAGGGCATTTTTCTAGGTGGCTGACGATGTGTTTCTCGTGAACGTCAGATCAGGCGTTGTGTCTTTACTGGAGCTAGTGCCCGCACGTGTGGGTGTGCTAAGATTGGTGATGAGAATTAATCCCTCCTGCTGCTAGTCAAGCCAGAGGGCCCTGCCTTTAGGAAACACATAAGAGTGTCCCCAGGCAGTATGTGGTGCGTTGAATTCCCCGTCTATTAAGATGAGATTTTGGCCAGCGATTTTGAGGGCGCGTTTAAAGAGTGTGAGAAATTTGTGCTTCTTTCGTTTAGAGTTGCTGTATATGTTTAGTAGAAAAAGACATTCGTGTGTCTTTCGTTGTGGAGCGAGTTCAATGAATATATGGTCTATATTGGTAATTTCCGTGTCGTGTTGCGTGAACATAAGGTTTCGTCTAACTAGAGTGGTAAGGACAGTCGTCTCCCCGTTGGCATGTCCGATCGAGCGGTAGCCTGCCAGTTTAGCGAGACAATGCGTCTCCTGCTATAAAATGATATCGGGCTTAACATTCCCCTTAAGGTATTGGTGAAGATTTGCTTGCTTTTTCGCGTAGCTTCTAGAATTCAATTGCGAAATTGTGTAGGGGTTATTTCTAGCTATGATGAGACGCAGGGGGTAGGAATGTCACCGGCTGTATCACACTAAATGCCGACGAGGAAGGTTGCTTCAAAGTCGCTATGGGGTCCAGTCCGCAAGGTGGCAGAGGGGTGATTGTAGCCTCCACGACGATGAGTTGCTGTTGTAGGTGTTCGGTTTTTTGCTGGGTAATTTTAGCTATAGTCTCTACGCGGTCAGTAAGGGCTGAGATCAGTCGGTATGCGTTGCTCATCCACTCATTTAATTCTTTCACTGATTGCAGAACTTCCTTCAGAACTTTACTCTTGGGCGTCACGCGTGTGGGTTTGTTTTCATTGGCCTGGGTTTCAGCTCTGCGCTTGAAAGGTAGTGGTGTTGTACCTTCCTCCAATTTTTCACCCGGTGTAACCGCAGAGAGCGGTGGTACTACTGATGGAGCATGTTTTGTTCTTTTATAGTGGTGTAACTTCTCCTTGAGGGTCCTGTTTTCCTCTCCTAAAGCTGTAATTTTCTGGTTACAATGTGCTAACATCTGCTTTAGCTGTGCTATTTCAGCCACTAATTTATCAAATTTGCCTTGAGAAGCGGCCTCCTCAGACCCTGAGCGCGCCCCCTTTACTATGTCTACCCAGCCCACCTTGAAGATTGCGCCAAATTCAGGTGTACAGCTCCGAATATTGACTGCGACCGGGAGCGGGGCTGGGAGCGGGGCCGGGAGCGAGACCGCGACCGAGACCGCGACCGAGATCTCGACCAGGCTTTCTTTCCGGGCTTCCGGGTAGGGGTAGTGTCCTGCTGCTCGAGGCTGTTGTCGAAAGGCGTTGGCTTCGTCGGGTAGTCTTCATATTGTTGTTGTCGCTCCCATCGCCGGCCTTTCTCCAGGTACGGCGTCTTGTAACGTACCCTGCACGCCTTCTCGGCCGTCTGGTGGTCGCCACCGCATAGTTGACAAGTGGGCTTTCATTGATTATCTTGCGGGAGGTTGGTCGTACCACAGCCATGGCACACGTGGTCGTTCTGGTTTGGGCATACATCAGCTCGGTGCCCCAGGTGACCACATTGGTAACACGTCTCTATCTGCTTGCGGTAAAGGGAGCACCTCAACATAGCTCCACCGTATCGGACGTATTTTGGCACGCGAAGACCAGCGAACAGTACGATCGCCGTCGTTGTGTTGCTGAGGCGTTTCGCAGCGATGGCTGTGGGGTTCTTTGTCGTAATCAAATCAACCGTAATATCTCGGGCGGTATCTTCCAACGGGATATCACGTATCACGCCTTTTGACGTACCGTCTGGTGCTGCTTCATATGCGCTGGTATCGTACGTCTTGTTGCCGACCACAATGCGAGAGATTTACTGGTATCTATCAGCATGCACCTGGATGGGTGTGCTCACAACGATGATATTTTGCTGGAAATTTGGGATATTGTGTCCACATCTTGGGCGTCTCTCGGAATTTCAGCGGCGGGGTAAATGCTAGTCGCCAGTCGGGCGGCTCCATGATCGGCAAGTCAAAGGCTGCCTCTAGGTCAGATGATCTCGTAGTCGCCTCCGGGCAGTGGAGGCATCCGGATTAATCTTGTTAATTGACTCAGGCATTGTTCACGCTGTTTTTTGCTGTTATTCCCTCGTTGAGAATGAATCCGCACCGGGTCCTAGTGATGGCCCGCGGGTCGAATTCTTCGATCCTACGGTGCTCCATCCTGTACTTTCTTCGAATTCTTCACGGGAAATAGGTTCTTCCTCCACAGCGACCTCTATTTCTTCTCAGGAAGTCGGACGTGTCAAACGCGCTGACCGGCGTTTCTTGCTGCCCGTAGAGCTAGGCCGGCCTAGGCAGCAACGTCTCTCGCAGCTGCGCTGCCGGTGGCTTAGCAGGTGTTACGTGTAGCTCCCCCACCAGCGTGGTTGACAAAAATGCGTCGGTAAAGGTGTCGAAATACAAGTCCCCACCTAGAACTTGGTGCCGGGTGACTCCTGATGACAAGCTCAATACACGGGTACCAAAGTCTTGTGGGCTTCTAGGTGACTTCCGCTGCAAAACATGCGTTGAAACCGGAGCCGACACGACGCGCGTCCACTCGGTCCGACGGGAGCAGCGTCTCTCAAAGATGTGGAAAACCCCGAAATTAAACAGGAACCTTCGGAAACATATAGCGCTCCTCAACAGGGAGATCGAAACATACGCTAAAGAATTAAGCCAGCAACAGTGGAATGACATTTGCAACTCCATGGACAAGCAAATAGGTTTCGGAAAAACATGGCATCTTCTCCGTCATCTATTATACCATGAGAACAACAAAACAATTTACCGTCAACATATCAATAAGCTCATCCATGATTACACAGGCACAGAGGAGGAACTATTGCGAGGGATAGCACACACACATATTTCCCAAGAACCTCCTCATATACACCCAAATTATAGAAGTCAGACAAATGCAACTCTTGACGAGGAATTTTCGGAAGCATTGATTGATATGTGGGGTTTAACGTCGCAAAAGGACCATATGATTATGAGAGACGCCGTAGTGGAGGGCTCCGGAAATTTCGACCACCTGGGGTTCTTTAACGTGCACCCAAATCTGAGTACACGGGCCTACAACATTTCCGCCTCCATCGGAAATGCAGCCGCCGCAGCCTGGATTTGAACCCGCGACCTGCGGGTCAGCCGCCGAGTACCTTAGTCACTAGACCACCGCGGCGGGGCGAATTTTCGGAAGCAGAGATTCGCGCTGTACTACACCACCTTATTACCAAATCAGCTCATGGTTTTGACTCTATTACGAACAAGACACTACGTAACCTAGACGATGAATCTATTAGTCACCTTACGGACTACATTAACGCACGCTGGAGCACAGGACGTCTACCCCCACAATGGAAGGTTGCCAAGATTATTCTTATCTCCAAACCGGGCAAGCCACTGAACATTCACAACCTTAGACCCATCTGTCTAACTTCCTGCGTAGGGAAACTCATGGAGCACGCCTTCTTAGCTCAACTAACAGATTACCTTGAAGACAATGACGTTCTTCCGTGCACTATGTTAGGTTTCCGAAGGCACCTTTCATGCCAGAACACTATGTTTCAATTGAAGCACCAAATCGTAGACACCACGACCCGCTCAAGCAAGGTTATACTAGGTTTATATCTTAAGAAAGCATTCGATAACGTTACACACAGTACGATACTCCAACAGGTTAACCCCTAAAATCTCGGAACTCGAACGTATAACTATATTCGTGACTTCCTAACAAACTGGCAAGCTGTAGTCAAACTGCGCGCACTCCTCATCTGAAATACCCATAGGAAGTGCAGGAATTCTACAGAGATCCGTGATATATCCTATGTTATTCAACTTAGCTCTCCTTGGTTTGCCCTCAAAACTGTCCATGATTACCGGGCTTCATCACAGCATATATTTTGACGATACTACCCTTTGGATAAGTGATGGCAGTGATGGCTCCATGGAAGAACGGCTACAAGAAGCGGTAAACGTAGTGGTACAATACCAACGCGAAACGGCGCTTTCGTGTTCAGTGGCGAAGTCTGAACTCCTTTTATACTGCCCCAAACTCAGAGGCAGACCACCCGAAGAGTAGAGTCCAACAAGCTCATACGCAGACATTACCCTGAAGACCGCTGATGGACACGTCATACCGACAGTCGATAAAATACGAGTGTTAGGACTTTTGGTTGAAAGCAAAGGCACAAATGATGAGCCAATCTGCAAATGAGAAGCCAAAGTTGCGCAAACGATGCGACTCATTAAAGAATAAGTAATAAACATCAGGGCATCAAGGAATGTAGTATTCTCCAGCTTATCTACTCATTTGTGCGCCGCCACATTACTTATGTCGCTGCCTACCATCGATGGTTCGCGGTGGAAAGAGCTAAACTCAAAGCACTCATAAGAGTTTACAAACAGGCGCTAGGGCTTCAGCACAGTACCAGCACGGAACTCCTTCTTAAACTAGGCCTTCATAACACGCTTGAAGAAATAATTGAAGCGCAAATTATCTCGCACTACGAGCGCTTGAGCAATACGAAAGTATCTCACCAAGTTCTCGACAGTCTCGGCATTTCTTACCACGCACAGCATGGTATGAAATGTGACATACCACGCGAAATCCGCGCTAAACTCATGATACCACAATTGCCAAAGAACATGCACCCTGATCACAACAAAGGTAGAAGAATCAGTAGAGCCAAATTTATGCTCCGAACTTATGGAATAAATAAGGAGGCGGTCTTCACAGATGCAGCGCGCGATCGAAACTATCACGGTTTTGTGTCTGCGGTTGTATACCATACGCACAAAGGCATAAACAGCGCTTCAATCAATACAAATCACGTGGATACAGCTGAGGTCGCTATCGCGCTCGCCATAGCTCATACCGATGCCAAGTGTATTATCAGTGCTTCACAAACAACAGTCCGAAATTTCACAAATGGTAGGATTTCTCCAGTGGCGCTGAAAGTCCTTACAAAAGGCAAAAAAATGGCAGGGAAATTTTCTCCAGTTAATTCGCCTGGCGATATGCGCGCTTCCTCGCCGCTTCCCATTGTCGAGCGTTTTCAAGATCTGCTTGGCGACGTTGACGTGCTGCCTTGGCCTCTCGTTCCCGTACGGAAAGAGCTTGCCGACGATGACGTGCCGCTTCTTGTTCACGTACGGTGGGATCTTGCCGACGCTGCCTTGTTGATGTGGCTTCTTGTTCCCGTACAGCAGGATCTTGCCGACGCTGCCTTGCTGATGTGGCCTCTCGTTCCAGAACGGAAGGATCTTGCCGACGCTGACGTGCAGCTGCAGCTTCTTGTTCACGTACGGTGGGATCTTGCCGACGCTGCCTTGCTGATGCGGCTTCCCGTTCCCGTACAGCAGGATCTTGGCGGTGACGTCGCGCAGCTTCCCGGCACGCTTCTGCCTTGCGTGCTCTCACTTCAGGGTCCTGTTTGCGAGCGAGCGCCACCGCTGCCCTGCGCGCCCGCCTTTCGGCATCCTTATTCATACGAGCACACACCGATGGCAACGAACATTGGCAACTACAAACCTGTATCAATATGGTTTTGATTATAAAACCATTGCTTTAGAAAACACCTGGCGTCTTTCGTTAAGCAGCCAGCGTCTTTTTTTTTTTCGTTCTACTTTAGAAACATCTCGCGTCTTTTTGTTTTGCTTTTAGAAAGCATCTGGCGTCTTTCTTTGGTTTATTTCATAAATCAAGGGCGGTTTGAACCAAAATTTTTATTTGTTCAATCACGTTTAGGACAAATCTCACCAGGCACTGCCTTGGAGGTAAACAATGGCTGTTACTGGGAATGAGAGACAGCAGAAGTCGGCTTTTAACACTTCTACTTCTACTAACGTTTCCTTCTGGAACATGCCAATAGACCCCTTGCAAAAACGATGGCAACACTGGGTGGCGGCGTCCATGGTAAAGGAAGAAACGACCACAAAAAGCGTGCGTACACTGGGCATAGGGAAAGAAGAAGACAAGAACGGACACTCCGCGAAACCTGGCCTCAGGAAGTGCGTCACGACTACGTAACGAACTAGTGCTCTCACCAAACGTCAGAGGGCGCAAGCGCAAAAAAAACAGTTATAACCAATGCAACAGAATTGTTTTTACAAAATAATTATACGCCCAAATTTGGTATGTTCTTTATACATAAAAACAATTTATTCAACACACCTTACGCGATTATTTTTCTTCAGCCGTACTGTCATAAACACCATCTACCCAGCGACAAGCCCATGCATGACTGACAGCGAGAAGCTTTCGTCGCTTTCGTCAACGTCGGCTGCGTCGGCGTTTTCGTGCGTGAGATAACAGGTGAGGCACGTTTTCAAGCGAAGCTTGTTGAATGACATGTTGGTCTTGTTGGGTCATTTTTTCAGAAAACGGTTACACTTGCGCGAATAAGACACCATGCAACAAACATAGAAAGATGCACACACACACGTTGCGCTTCGAGTGTGCGAGTTTGTTTCTTACGTGGCGTCTCATTCACGCAGTTGTAACCTTTTTCTGAAGCTTGCAAGGACTGGGAGGTTCGCTAAAAAGAAAGTTTGTGGCTCTATGCGGCGGCTAGACGGGAACATTGTGCAACGTATGCAGTAGAGCAAAGGCGGCACGGCGTCAAGCCGAGGCGACGCGTGCTGCGTCTGCCACGGACGCGAGCGTCTGTGCGCTGAGCGTAGCTGGGCAGCTAGGTCATAGGCTCGGTGCAAAATATTGAGAAGCATTCGCTGGGCCTCGCATGCTTCACGACGCGTTTCCCGAAGGCTCGGAACACGAATTATTCTTGGTGTGCCGGAGGCAAATCTGGACTAGCCAAGTGGCCCTCATCTTCGTTTTTTTCGCTAGCCTTGTGCCACTAGTGCAAGCTGCTCACAAATTTTTTTGACGTTTCCAATATAATTTTACCGCATAAATTTCAACTACGATTTTTCTTCCCAAGGTACTGCTGATACTGCGTACGGACAAAGGTGTTCTAAAGTTCCTAGGCCGCGATACCATTGCATTACAAGGGATAGTGGCCTGGAAACTTCTGAAGATCTTTGTACGTGGTCTTGACGTATATCTTTGCAAGTCGGAGTTTTATGGGTCAGAGATGTATCACTGGTTTTGTATTGCGCATCGATTAGCTAATCATTCAAAGGGGTTTGTTGGTACACTCATGACGTGCACATATCTTTTTCGTAATTTGACAGCAAAGCATCCACTTACTAACATTTTCAGACTGCGCTGACGCCATGCCGTCCGGCGGTCCAAGCTACGGCAGCTACTGCTGTGTATCGTGGTGCTTCAACAATGGCAGAACCCACAAGAAGCCTGGGACGAGTTTCTTCCGCATACCACGGGACGGCAGGTGTGTTAAAGCTTTTGTATGGTTTGCATGTCTTTAGGCTTACTGTTTATACTTGCTCAGTGAGGGTAACAATAAAAAATCACTATTCAAGCACTTCCCCTTTCAGCTGATAGTTCATTGCCAATGAAGGATGAAAGCATGGATGCAGTATGCTGGACGCGATGATCTCCTTAGTAAGCCGGCCAGCCTATTGTACGCAACGTACAGGGTTTGTAGTGACCATTTTACTGCTCAAAGTTTCATAAACCCTGGGCACACTAGGCTTACAAGAATGGCTGTTCCCAGCGTGCAACCAGCTGCACCATGTAAGTGATTGACTGAAACTCAAATATGTGCAATAGCAGCCACTTGTATTGAATCAGTGGCGACAGTTAACCGTGAAGATCTTTGTAGCCGATGGAGAAGCCTCACAATAGAAGTCACACTTGGAAAGTCTGAAATTTTGTGAATTGTGGGCTATTACCTTGCTAACAGCAGCTTTACATTTCTGTCGTTTTTTGATGCTCTTGACCTGCGCAACTTGTTTTAAAAGACTTTAAAGGGCTATTTCACGTTATCTTCAAGCCTGAGTGCATATGTACGTATACCTTTCATCAGTGAAAGCTGCCACTGTTGATAATTCCAAAAATCACAAATTACTTGTTTCCTAGTTGGTGCCTTCTCTTTTCTTCCACGTTCGACCAATTTATGCGTTTGAAAGAGCTGTTTAAGTTTCCCCATGCTACAAGCTTTGTAACTTGTACCAACTGCACATATATGCAGGTTCTCTGAGCGTCGCTTCAAGTAGTGACTGTGACATGGCTGCAGAAGCTGCACTGCAAGGTGCGGATGAGCTTCAGTTTGTGTTATTTTAAGCCTCTTACTGATACATTGTCGTAATTTCATTTCTTCAGGACCTACGGTAGAGGCTTCAAAAAGCGACTCCCGCACATTGAGGTGCCCGGATGAACAGGGTGCGTTCAGTGTCGCGATTTCTTTTTTTTTACCGAAATTGACTGTTGACCAAACCTCTGCAGGTGGCAGCTCCCTTGTAGCTGGTGAAAGAATTTCCGCTGACTTCGTCTTGCCGAAGAAAACCTTAACAAGTCATTCAGCTGTCACAAAAGGAACTTGTGTGACCGGTAATTTGTATGTTCACTTCAACACCAGAGTGGATTGATATAGAGACTTCCGCAGGCCGCTCGCAAGATTGTTCCGACAGCACTGTCCGAGGCACTGAACAAGCTTCACAAAACCCTCCAGAAGACGTCTCCGCCAACAGCTCCACGCCTGAGTGCCCTAGAGAAAATGGTGACTATGCTTTTATTGCAGCTGTTTTTAATGTGCTATTTTATGTTTAGGACATTCTGAGGAAACTATCCTCAAAAGGACACTACGTGTGCACTTACAAAATGTAAAGGTGGGCTCTCAGTGATTTTTATTTTTTTGTGCATTGTCAACATTGTGAATGGTTTGTTTTTAGGTAGTGGAATCGAAAACTTTGCACCACAGAAACTTGTGCACCTTGGGTCTGAAAGAGCGAGGAAAGTGCTCGTACGGGATTAGTTGTTCTTCGCTTTTACATCCATTTTTTTATTTATTGCAGTGCGTTCCTGTGTGCTAGCGACAATGTCTCCATCAATGAAGTACAAGCAAACCATTAAACATCTGCAAGCCAAAGTAGCAGCACAGCGGAAAACTATCAAAAGACTGCGGAGACAGCCTCACCAAGCACCGTCATTGACTTCAAAGGCCCTTGAAGTTATCCGACCGCACGTCACCGAGGAGGTTTTTAAACTTCTTTCTGCACATGTTCGCTTGAGGCCCAAACGCAAGGGCAAGCGGTTTCCCGTGTGGTTCAAGAAATTTGCTGTTCACTTAAACTTCCGAGGTCTGCGAGCATACCGATTTCTGGCTCCATATTTTTCTTTGCCCTCCCGGCGTTCATTAAGGAGGTGGCTAGCTAATGCAAAGGTGACTCCAGGCATAATTCCAGGAATCCTTTCTTCCATTGCAACAAATACTCAAGCTTGGAATGAACGGGACCGAGTGTGCGCTTTAGTTTTCGACGAAATAGCACTCAAAAAGAATTTGTACTATGATGCTGCAAGAGACGTTGTCCAGGGTTTTACAGATGATGGCACTCATCGCACTTCAACCATCGCTGATCGAGCACTGGTTTTTCTTCTTGTTGGCGTTTCGAGAAAGTGGGTTCAACCGGTTGCTTTTACTATAGGGCACACATCAACACCATCATCTGTTATGCATAACTTGCTGGTGTCATTCGTTTTGGAGCTTAGGAGCATTATTATTTCAGTGAAAGCAGTCATTTGTGACCAGGGCAGTTCAAATGTAAGTCTCGCTAACCAACTAAGAGTGACTGTAGCAAATCCTTTTTTTGAAGTTAATGGTGAGCGGGTATATTACATTTTTGATGTTCCGCATTTAATTAAAACAACGCGCAATAATGTCCAAGCACACAAGTTATACATTGGGGATGACATCGTTATCTGGTCGCACATTGTGAGCCTTTACCAATTCTCACATGAGTTGCGGTTGCGATTGGCTCCAAAGTTGACTGAACGGCACGTTCATCAGAAACCTTTTTCTAATATGAAGGTCAGCAGAGCAACTCAGGTCCTTAGTGCATCAGTTTCGATTGCTATCACGGCATTGGTGTATGCGAAGGCGCTGCCTGCCTCGGCCATCACTACAGCTCAATTTTGTGATCGTATGAACAGGATTTTCGATGCCTTGAACAGCTCGAGTAAAAAAAGAAATTCGCAAGAGCTGCGGCATGCAATCATGAAAAATGATTCAGAGCTGATTGACTTCCTCCGAGGCCAGCTTCCCTGGATTGCATCATGGCAGTTTGTTGGCAGACGTCAACCACAAACCATCGCAGGTTGGCAAATTACAATTCAGGGAATTTGTCAACTATGGGACGACCTCTCCAAAAATTACAATTTTGAATACCTGGTAACACGCAGGCTTCAACAGGATCCTCTGGAGAACATATTTGGCCACATTAGGCAAAAACAGGGTTGCAACACCAACCCCAATGTAGCACAATTTATTTGTGGTCTGAAGCACATCTGCATAAGAAAACTCTTCAAGCTGTCAGAATACGGAAATGTCGAGGATGATGAATGTGACCTCCTCCAGGAGCAGCTCTCGCCATTCTCCCTCACCAGTGCGTCTCTTGTGGATAATGAGGAGTGTGCACAGCCACAGCCTGACGACTTTCCCGCTCTAGACGATCTCTCTGAACTTGCGACAAACGTTCACTCCCATATTATCGATGACTCCGCTGCATATGTAGCTGGTTTTCTCATCAAACACTTCCTTCGGAATGCATGTGACGGTTGCAGTTGCCCACAGTTACTGAAAGACGACAGTGAGACGCTTAAGGGTACCCACCAGTATTTCACAATGCTCAAAGCATACCACGTCCCCAGCAAACTTTTTGGGAATCTCACTGTGCCATCAGAAGCAGCTTTTGCATACGTACAACAACTTGAATCTCACTTTCTTGCCATAATTGAGGCCACTGCACATCACCTGAAAGTGTGCGATGTTTTGTATCACTATCTGTCAAGTGTTGGCGATTTTCATTTCTGCTCTGCTGGGTGTCGCGCGAAGTTTCTGAAAATGTTTTGCCGGGTTCGTTTATGTTGGCATGTGCGTTTTGTGAACCGAAACTTAGATAGGGTTAGGTTCCAGTCTTCAATCTCAGGCATACAGCTTGACAAGTTCAAAGGTTAGCAATTAGCGGCGGGTTTACACTAAAGTATTCGAGTTGAGCCGAATCCTGCAATAGCTTTGTTATGTTATTACTTCGTTACAGCAGACTTCATTATGGTCTTATATGCTTATATTCAGCTCAACTGGACTAGCCACTCCTTCGTTGCATACATTGTTTAGGTTACCCTCTATGAGGAGTAGGGACACTGTGTATTCGCTCGAAGTGATTTGCATAACCTTAAAAAGAATGTTGGGTAACCTGTCTGTATTTTTGTAGCAAATGCGGGCGAACTGTACACTTTACTGTGGCTCGCTTGGTCACTGTGTATGCTTTATCTCTCCCGCTCAAGTAATATATCGATAACAAAACCGCTTGTTGAAATGTCTTCGAGCGGGTAAGGAACACAGTATGAAGTGGGCACGGTTCACGTTATCACGCTTTTCGTATTTTAGCTTCTCATCAACCTCCTCATCTCGCCCATCAAAATTTTCAAAAGAATACTCAAACTTGTAGCGTTTGATGGGGCTGCGGACGCCGCCATTTTATTTTTATATAGCTTTTGAGTGATAACGTACAATGTAGAGCCTTTGTGAAAAATAATGAGCCAAAGTGGTTTCCTTCTGCTATTTATTAGCCCTGTAATAACGCTCTCGTAGCACCAATTAAGGTCCACAATTCTGGATAAGTGATGACTACAATCTATTTTAGCTTGCAAACATCACAGCAACACCCAGACGCAAATCACTTGGGATCTTAAGTTTTTGATGAAGGCGACGCATAACAAAAGCCACAAAACCTGCCAGTGTTGTAGCATAAAGTTTGTCTTTCACGTAGTGAACAAGCTGCAAAGCCCTATTTTTCCGAGGACAAGCAGGCATCAAGTCTGCTTTTTTTCATTTTGGGCTAGCTGTTCTTAAGCACAGCCAGCACACTGCACCTTTGCCTTTCTGCTATATTGTGTCGTGTGGTTTCTGTGCGCTCTTTTATTCTATGCATTATTTCGGTTAACCCCAGGCGTGATTCGCGACTTCATTGCTGTGTATATGTCACTTCTTCCTTCTTCATCAGCATTGTGCGCTGTGTTTTTGCCATAGATCCTTACTTACCCACGGGCCCGGTGTGTCATACTTCACCAGCTTCTCGGATTCTGCCAACTCTAGCGATGTGTGCGTTGTCTGTGTTCTCTCTGTATTTGTTACAATATTTGTTACAATTTATTTGTAAGGCAAGATGCATTTGTTGTCTACCTTTGTCATATTGTGTTTTTTATATTCTCAGACTCTACCTTGCCTTTGAATAAAACATTACGGATACTCTGTCTCTTTGACTGATATATACATTGATCACTCGTTCCAAAAGAAAAACACAAGCGCGATGAATAAAACCGTAGTGAATTATCATTACCTGCATATCATTTTATTATAACTTAATCGAAATAAAAATTACGTCACGACCGATTCGCACGAACCACTGAAAACAACAAAACAGGGAATCGCTAAATCAAAACGACCTACAAAAACTATCCATTTGGGCGATGAATAGTGGTCTGAAATCATGAACTTTCGTCATAGCCAAGCGTCGGTTATGCAAAGTAATTCAAACTTTGCGCCAGTGAAACCGAAACAGGAAGCGCACACCACTTGCTCTCACCAACCACTAGGTGTGCTAGGGTCGATTGGGCCGCTGGGGTCTACGGGAGTGTCCACTGTTAACCTTTATTTCTCTATGCACTTGCCGACGCTGCCTTGTTGACGTGGCTTCTTGTTCCCGTACAGCAGGATTTCGCCGACGCTGATGTGCCGCTGCAACTTCCACGTACGGCGGGAGCTTGCCGACGCTGCCTTGCTGATGTGGCTTGTTGTTCCCGTACAGCAGGATCTTGCCGATGCTGCCTTGCTGATGTGGCCTCTCGTTCCAGAACGGAAGGATCTTGCCGACGCTGACGTGCAGCTGCGACTTCTTTTTCACGTACGGCGGGATCTTGCCGACGCTGCTTTGCTGATGTGGCTTCTCGTTCCCGTACAGCAGGATCTTGGCGGTGACGTCGCACAGCTTCCCGGCACTCTTCTGCCTTGCGTGCTCTCACTTCAGGGTCCTGTCTGCGAGCGAGCGCCACCGCTGCCCTGCGCGCCCGCCTTTCGACATCCTTATTCATAGGAGCACACACTGATGGCAACGAACATCGGCAACTACAAACCTGTATCGATATGGTTTTGATTATAAAACTATTGCTTTAGAAAACACCTGGCGTCTTTCGTTAAGCAGCCGGTGTCTTTCTTTTTGCTTTAGAAACATCTCGCGTCTTTTCGTTTTGCTTTTAGAAACATCTGGCGTCTTTCGTTGGTTTATTTCATAAGTCAACGCTGGTTTGAACCAAAATTTTAATTTGTTCAATCTCGTTTAGGAGAAATCTTACCAGACACTACCTTGGAGGTAATCAATGGCTGCTACTGGCAATGAGAGACAGCAGAAGTCGGCTTTTATCACTTTTACTTCTAGTAACGTTTCCTTCTGAAACATGCCAATAGACTCCTTGCAAAAACGATGGCCACACTGGGTGGCGGCGTCCATGGTAAAGGAAAAAACGACCACAAAAAGCGTGCGTACACTGGGCTCCATTCTTTTCTATTCCGCCTTTGTTATGGCAGTGGCGTCCGACGCGATTATACGCTGAAGTTGTAGCCGTGGTCGCAGGAGTGCTTCGTCGTCGACTTGCTTCGGTAAAACTCAAGTAGCGTGTCTTCATTTAGAGGCGGAAGACAAAAGGGTCATTCTCTCGCCCGGTCGTGGGGACAATAATCGAGTGGAATACCGCTGCTATAACAAAGGCGGAAAAGAAAAGAACGGAGCCAGGCAGACACATGCCTTCTGTGGTCGTTTCTTCCTATCCCATGGACGCCGCCGCCCAGTGTAGCCGTCCTTTTTGCAAGGGGTCTATGGCTGCTAATGGGGAATGAGAGAGAAGAATTCGGCTTTAAGTTAACCCACACGCTGGGATTTTTTTATTGTTCAATCTAGAGGAGAAATCTCCCACCGGCACCGCCTTGGAGGTCAAAGCGTAGGACTGGTTACGCTCTAAGACTACTACTACGACTACGAGGAACGAACGGGTGCAGCACTAAGGAGTTTCGCCCCTCAAGCCCGCTCTGATGACCAAATTGCTTGCATTCCCTGGTTTCCCGCCCAGACACCCGTCAACCACGTGGAGGTCAATCTTAACGAGGTGGCGCACGGCGTGGCTCGAGGTCTCACGTTTCGGGCAACGTCAGTGGTTGACACCACCCAAACGGACTCTCTTGTGGAGGAGTGGGAGTGGCGGGATAGACTTGCCGAATTCAACTAAATCATCCAACAATATAAACTTCAACCACGGGAATACTCCCCGCCTAACCCCAAGCTCAACCGGGCCCAGTCCGTTCAATGGCGGCAATTACAAACAGGCACCTACACTAATACCGTAATTATGAAACATTTACACAGACTTGTATATGACCAATTCGTGCAAGTATTATAGTAATAGGGCCACATTAGCGCATATTCTCCGGAAGTGTCCCGTACTAATTGGCAAAACGAGAGACGCGGCCTCCAATGCGAACCTATTGGAGCGTTGGTGGACCGCGCTGCTCAGCTCAGGACTAGATAATCAACTCTGGGTGATCCAGCAGGCCAAAGAAGCTGCTGAGAGACATGGTCTCTCAACCAGCTCCTAGGTGGGCACCCAGCCCAGAAACCTCCAGGAAGTGAAAACAATTGCCCGCAGCTTCCCTCGGGGGAACACTGAGGAGGATGCGGAGCATATAATTGGTTAACGGGGTGTTAAAGTGCGACTTACTTGGGCCGGTGGCTAAATTGGTTAACGTGGTTGTGAAATGGGGTGTTAAATTGCGACTTACTTGGGTCGATGGCTAAATTGGTTAACGTGGTTGTAGGAGGGGGTGTTAAATGAGTGAACACGTACACACGTATGCGAAAGGGCGGCGCTGGTCGAAGGGACGTCGATCATTGTGTTTGTGGATTCGTTGGAATTCATTTCACCGCGACCTTGGACGTCGACGCGCCGTACAAACCAACCGACGAGCGGCAACTGAGCGAGCGAGCGCCGACCTTGAGTATATATACAGCGCGACGGCGCATGCACTGTCAGCTGTTGAATGTTCTCGAAGCGCGACGGCGCATGCGCGTCCACTGGAGATTCAGGAGAATTGTAGAATGTTCTCGAAGGGAAGAAGCGCGCGCGGCACAGATGGTGGGTGACGGTGCATGCGCGCGTCAGCTGTCGAATGTTCAAGAAGGGGGAGAAGCGTAACGGCGCATGCGCGCGCATCAGCTGCCGATGTTCTCGAAGCGCGACGGCGCATGCGCGCGCGTCAGCTGCCGATGTTCTCGAAGCGTGACGGCGCATGCGCGCTACATTATACAGCTAGCGAATGTTCGTGAAGAGGAGAAGCGCACGCGGTGTGTAGAGGAGGAAGGCTGCACAGATGGTGGAGGAGTGAAGCGCGCCCGGTGTGTAGAGGAGGAAGAGATGCACAGATGGTGGAAGAAGGAGGAGGAAGCTTGCAGACGGCGCCGCACTACAAGCCTCGAGTATTAGATGCTCCGCATCTAATACAGTTGTTCACTCACTTCTACTCTAACTTACTTAACACTTACAGCCAAAGACATTGAACGCACAACAGACCATGACAAGCTTCCAACGAGCGTTCGAAACTATATATGGCACGGTTGGCCAAAAAGCGTTCCCAATAAGCTACTGCCATTTTGGGTTCATCATTTTCAACTGGCAGCCGATAATGGTTGTATTTTTTGGAATAGCAGAGCCGTAATGCATAAAAGTTTGCAAGCCGAGGTTTTAGCTGTTTTGCACTAGCAGCATTTGGGGATCACCACAATGAAAGCCCTAGAAAGTTCAATGGTGTGGTGGCCAGGCATCGACAACGCTCTAGAACAAGTATTTAGCCAGTGTCAGTTGGTACTTCCGACAACACAGCCAGCGCGTTTATGTTAGTGGCGACTGAGTGAATTCCCATGGAAAAGAGGGTATTTAGGTTTTGGCGCTAAGAAAGGGCACATGTTCTTATCGTTGTGGATGCATATTTGAAATGATTTGAAGAATCAATAATGCATTCAATGACAGCTACAAAAACTGTGGGCGCAGTGCATTCTCTGTTTGCATCACATGGCCTTTCAGCTGAGGTAGTCAGCGATCACCGCCCTCTATTTCTAAAGTGATATTTGAGATGTTACGAAAAGCGACTAAAAGGGAATGTCGTAAAACACACCCTGATGCCACTGTACCCCGCGCATTCAAATGGTGCGGCTGAGCGAGCAGTGCCAACTACGAAGAAAGCGCTTATAGAACAGCTCCTAGATGATAAAGAGAAAGGCAAATCCGATCGCTACAACATAGGATCAACGACTTTTTGTTCTCTTACCAGACGGCGCCCCATACCTTCACGGGTAAAACACCCCCTACTCTTTCCGAGACGCACACTGAGGACTAGGCTAGCATTGTTGCAACCAAATGTTAGGAGTGAGCTGTCAGACAAAAGGGAGAGTGCGAAATTATCAGCGAATAAGCGAAAGGGTGTATCATAGTATTGTTCTGTTGGCGATATTGTTTTTGTGCGCTCAGTTCGACGGAAAGTTGCTAACTGGTTTCACGGAAAATTGAAATATGTGAAATCACCATGCAGGTATTCGGTTTTTGTACGACACCATGTGGGCTACGTACATGCCAAACGCTTGCGGATGTAATATTTGGAGGCAGACAGCGACTGTGATCATAGTGAATCCGACTTGCCACATGCTGTGGAAGGGTTTTTGCCCAGTCATCGGCAACGTAGTCACGGGATGCCCAACTGGTAACAGAACAAGCACAAGCATCAAAGCATCACCTAGCCCTGACTGCTCTACCTATCACCCTGAGAAGCAGCTGCCGAGAGCGATGACCTCCGGACCTTTGGGGTTATAGCAATGGCTCAAAGTAGAAGGGAAGAAGTGTTGTGCCGAACATTTTGTGGTGTTGCATCAAACGCGTGGTGCGATTGATAGTGAACTTGCTCGCAGGAAAGAGGGCATCGCGATTTGGATTTGTGGACTTGTTTGTTGTGTATGTGCGCTTTGGTGATTCGATGCCTGTGTTCACTGACCATAGTATATGAGTTTCTACTATGTGTCTGTGTGACTCAGTATGGAGCCATCGGAATAAAGACATCCCACGAGTGCGTCTCTCTCTGTGTGAGTTACAACAGGGTATGGTTCTTAGGCCCTTCAGGTACCCCTCGTCTCGATTGATTTGTGGGGTTTAACGTCCCAAAACCACCATTTGATTATGAGAGACGCCGTAGTGGAGGGCTCCGGAAATTTCGACCACCTGGAGTTCTTTAACGTGCGCCCAAATCTGAGCACACGGGCTTTCAACATTTCCGCCTCCATCGGAAATGCAGCCGCCGCAGCCGGGAATCGAACCCGCGACCTGCGGGTCAGCAGCCGAGTATCTTAGCCACTAGACCACCGCGGCGAGGCGTACCCCTCGTCTCGAATGGCCATATGGGCTCCTGCACAAACCGGCCCCAAACAACGAAACGGCTGAAGCTCACTCTCCGGGGAACGTTTTTTCATCCTTCCGAAATGAATCCAGAACCCTAGTATGCCTTCAAATTTCGAGAAATCACTCAGTTTTACCAATTCGATCACGCGATTGACCTTAAAGGGCCACTCACCAGCTTTGACAATTTTGAGCTGACAAACGCAATGTGTAGATGAGGCGTTCATGATCACTTCTGCCAAACTTTTCAACGCTACGCACCGCGGAAATGGGTCAAACTTCAAGATGAAAGCTGCTCCCCCTCCACTCCACCGGCGCACGCGTAGAGAATGAGGGCATGACGTAGGCGTAGGAATGGCCCTACGTACACGGCAATGCAGTGACGTTGGTCCTCTACCTAGACGAGTCTGCTCTGACGTTGTCAACAGTATACCACGTGACATGGCAAAAATTATTTAACACAATAAGCGTATTTTATGTATTTGTTGCTTTGGGAGATGAGTAAAATTTTAAATAAATAATGAGACGCAATAATAAATTGTGCACGTTTTTCTTACATTTCTTTTCCCGTTAAATGCTATGAGATGCGGGGCTAATGTGCCAGCGTTCCGCATGAGCTCGGGTTCCCACGGTCAGCGCGTTGAGCAGACGACCACCGTGGAACGCTCTTACGCGTTCGCGCACTCGTTGTGCTCATATACGCTACCACGTCTAAGCCAGCATTTCCAAACCATCTCGCAGAAACAGGCAGAAGACCACAAAATAACGCAGGTCAACAAAGCAACGCTGCTCGCGTGCTCGGGGGCTGGGCTTGTTTGGTCACGTCATGCGAACGTCACCTCTTGGTCGGATGCGGGAGAGGATAGGGAACAGGTTTGGCTTGCGAAGGCTACGCGGAGGAAAGGCAAAGGTTTCGAACTCGTCTCCTCTCACCCTTGTTTCGCACCTCTTCAAAAAACCTGTTTTCTCTGCTCGTAATGAATCGATTCAAACACTTTTGTGGCAAAAAATTCCTCATCGGACACCCAACATCTTCCACTGTCTAACAAAAATTCAGCATGGGGCGTGTTGAGTGGCCCTTTAAACTTTCACAAAGACCTGGGAACGCACACTTCCCCGCCTTCCCAGCAAAACAATGCTTTTCGAGGCAGTTTTCAAATATTTTGATAATTTTGTACAGGAACGGGCCACACTGTGTGGATACGTCTTCAAACGTTTTCCAGATGATGCAGGCGTGTCAATCAACCCTGAACCTCACCCTAAAAGCAAATGCCACCCGGGAGTACTGGGATGCAGCCCTGCTCAGCTGTTCTGACCTGGTGAACCAGAAAGCCCTGGTCGACAGAGCCCAACTCGTGGTTGTTGCCAACGGGTTTCTGTAATGAGTAGCCCACCTAGTAATTCTGAGGGATACTTCCGTATGGTCCACTTATAACTTATTCCAATGCACCAGAAATAACGTGTTTGAAGCAAGCAAGCCAGTGGCACATTCGAACGATGACCTTCAGCATTTTGAATACCCTTTTTTACAGCTTGTCTGTGTTCTTTTACGTGTTAAAAAGAAAGTAAATAATGAAGGGTGTAAAACTTCTGTTTGAAATTAGAACTACGAAACCTACTCGATCCCAGAAAAAACCGCACGACCTTTTTCTTTAAGAGAATTTAATTTCTTTCCGCATAGTAATACATCTGAGATATAGGAAACTTATCGACATTCGTGTAAAATATGATCAATTATTTCGGTTTTGATTTTCCGTGTAATGGTGATCTTCATAATGATGTCTTTCTGCTTTCTTGTATTGAAATGATTTTGCGAAATTGTTTCATTTTTTAAGAAAGTTTTGAACTCTTTATCAGGCAATATATTATGTGGTCTTTTGTTGTTAGCGCCAGCAAATTACACTTTTACCAATCGCTTAAGCACACGAGCACGTACGTTGGTCTTTCACTAACCTGAAGGTCATTCAAATCCTGCCTGGGGCCGATTCCGGAGAGCAAGAGCAACTGTGGCGTACCAACTGCTCCGGCTGAGATCACGACCTCGCGGGTAGCCATGATGTCGGTCGTCCAAACATCAGTGACTAAACGAATTCCGGTGGCACGGTTTCCCTGAATCAATACCTGAGTAAAAACGAGGAACATTCAGTTTACGCCTAAAAAAAGGCCTAGCATCTTAGTGGTAAGAAAAATGAATGCGGGAGAAGCAGTGCCAAATGCCTGAGTAACATCAAAATAACGATGGTTCGCGGTACGATTTTCTCCAGCGCTTATATCTACATTTTTGTGTAATCTCGCTAAAAAATGAAAAAAAAACAAGAGGTGATTTGTGGCTCATGGGAGAATGATTACGTAATAACTTTTACACCACTTGCGTTAACGCCGACACAACCAGACGATGGTCAACTGGCGATGATTTATTCTCACGTTTAACGAGGCCTGCATGGCTTTCGGATTAGAAAATCTGGTTGGTGACTATGACCTATTGCGTTACCAAGTGGCTGTTTCTTTTAAAAGTTACAGAAAATGGAATGCTGATCATGTTCTGTTTATACAAGCCCTGCATATTATTTCACTCATGTTCAAGTGATCCAACCAGTATACGTGCTACATGCATGTCCTCTTTCAGGTGTGAAGCATATGAAGGGCCTCACTTGCCATTTAGTCATGGACCATCAAAAACATGTACACGCTACTAAATTGAGTAAATCGCTCTGTTCGTCACCGGTCCACCTAAAATTACAGAGTTTTCAACGCACGACCCATGAACAATGGAGCTCTACGCTGATGATTTCTCAACTTGTGCATCAACTCAGGGCTGTCCAGAGGGCTCAACGCGCAGCAGTGGGGCTCGGCATACCAGCCCAGTGTGGCAGCAGGCCACTGCTTTATTGTTTGCGCAATGGCGTTGCTTGGTACCTAAATAAGGTACTCTGTCTGTCAGTGTGAACGTGTATGGCTACGTCTGCGCGTTGCTGGGACTTATAGTAGGCGTGGAAACAAGAAAGAAATCAGTTCACAATAATTATCTCCTTTATAGTCGTTACAATCCTAAATAGGCGTGAATGAGCTTGCTCTACAGCAGCCGGTATCACGGAAACAAAAACTGATATTCCTACGCAGTGCCGATCATCTGGAAGACATACTGGTGAATACTTAAGGGTGGTATCTGAATCGGTCGCCCAAAGCCGCTGAAGTAGCGGTCTGTCGCTTGTCTGTAATCAATTTTCTCGCCGCTTGAAAAAAAAATCCAAGAGAATTTTTTCACTTGCCTTTGTAGCGTGGCTATTCATCGCCAAGTGCAAATTTGGTCTGTCCATGACTGGGTTGATGAAAGACTCCGCAGCGCTGTAGCGCTTACCGTATTGTATATTGGCTTGTACCCTCGAGCATCCTACAAAAAACAAAAGCAACCTGAAGCATCAGAGTAATTTTGTATTATATAATATTACCAACATTTTATCCTAATCCACTGAATAGAATTTGAATAAACTGAATTGAATCGACTGAATCTTAATCAACTGAACTGAATGCATGTGAAGCGTTCACAAATCACGCAGGGTGCCTTTTTCAAAGTGCGCCATAGTGAGAACTGAGTCTGTTAGATGCGATCCCATGCATCTGCGTGTATTGCTTGAGATTTTCTTGTGCTCAACGACACTATTATTATTCATGGGTAGCGGTACATTTCAACGTGTGCAACTTCTGAAACAAGGCAACAAATAGTTTGTAAGGTAAAGCGACTGACTTATAAAACAACACAAATTACAACGCATTGTCTACAGGGGTGTCACATTAGCGTGCCAAGATTCCGAAGCACTCCATCACACTCCAAGAAAGAAAGAACAAATGCGTTATTTCGTATTACTTTCAATAACTAAGGTAAAGTAACGGGCAAATAAACATTGAATGCTTCTGTATTCAGTAAGCTTTGAACCTTGCACAATTATAAGCAACCATTAGGACGAAAATACATGCACAGTTTGTTCCTTGGTTGTAACTAGTTCGAGTGAAAAAGAGAAATTGGCACATCCCACGTACAGTGGGAATCGATGTTATAGAAATCTCGAATGAGAAAAGTTGATATGTCACTTTAAAATCAGCACAATGTTTCGAGGTGGAGGCGAATGATGCCGTACGTGGCTTTCGTGTCATGATACTTGTGTTTGGTTGTGTTGTTTACCTTCATCATCTATTCACCTCACTTGATTAGTATATGTGGAGCTAGAAAAACGGCCGTGAGCGCATCATAAAGGGCCCAATGTACTGCAATGTAGCGTTGACGTTTGCGCAAGCTTGGCACAGCGACGCTATACGTTAGCAAAACGCGAGCACTATATAGTCTGACGCCAGGCGCCACCGGCTCGACAGCAACCGGCCGGAAATGCGACAAGCAGCATATCGCACCAATGCGTTTCCCAGACAACACTGCGCCTCCCTATTTTCGCGACGAAGGGATGCCGGATGCGCTGAAACGCGCATTCGTCAGAGCAAAGCAACGCGGTGCAGCCCGCGCCTGTGAGTATATGGCAGTACCGGCGCCTGGCGTGGCAACAGCGGCTTGACGCGACAAATTGAACGCCAGTGAGGGCAAGCACCGCGTCCGGTCGAAATGTGTTGGCACCTTGACTGTGGCATGTGGTCGTGTTCTCACATAATACGCATCTAATGATTATCATATTTGCACCAGTCACATGCCCTCGCCATCCGTCGACGTCGCGTAATACCAAATTTGGCATATGCGAAGTTCGCGAAACGGCCAAGAGCGCATTATGAGTGTGCCTCGTGGTCATGTTGCATGACACGCATGTCGTGATTATCAAGTTTTAATGTGCCATTTACCTATTTCACTCGTTCGCGTCGCGTAATACCGAGTTTAATACACGTGAAGCTAGGCAAACGGCTATTAGCGCGTCGACGTCGCGTAATACCAAATTTGGCATATGCGAAGTTCGCGAAACGGCCAAGAGCGCATTATGAGTGTGCCTCGTGGTCATGTTATGAGTGTGCCTCGTGTTCATGTTGCATGAAAAGCATGTCGTGATTATCCAGTTTTAAGGTGCCAGTACATATTTACTCGTTAGCGTCGGTAATACCGAGCTTTAATACAGTGAAGGTAGGCAAACGGCTATTAGCGCCTTAATAGCGTTGCATGTAGCAATGTTGCTACATGACACGCATCTCATGTTCATGTTTGCACCAGTATCACGCATTCGTCATCTATTCACGTCCCGTCATACCATAATTGGTATAACTCAAGCTAGCGAAGCGGCCGCCTGCACTTAGAGGTGGCATTTAGTATGTTGTAATGACCGAATTCGCATGATTTATGATTGACCTATCGACATTCATTCACGTACCGGATTGACTCCCTCGAATTCATGCCGACTGGTTGTGCCCTCGCGATCTCCAACGACAGCGTAGCTCTGGCCGACTGGACTCACCCTACGCCATCTCCTCTCGCCGACAAGAGTTCTCGCCTGTGGTGCCCCGTCCTCGGACTTATGCGACCGTCCCCATCTTTTTATCTTATCTTCATTTGCGTCTTTCACTGTCTCTGCGCATCGCCCTCTCCTTCCTCCTCTGCATCTGTTTACCTTTTTAATCCTATTTTTTTAATCTCTCCTTTACCCCCCCCCCTCGTGAGCTACTGTTGAGGCGTCCTCCGTCTGAGAGACAATTATGGGGCTCACTTTTCTCATCTTTTCATATAAATCTCGCTAACTAGCTGCTGCTCTAAATTATTGGAACATGTAGTCAACAAGGCAATAATTACTTATTTAGAAGACAACATCTTATTGCACCCAAACCAACACGGATTCCGTAAAAACCTGTCTACCGTTACTCAACTCTTCGAAATAACACATGACTTCGTTACTACTATTAACTCACAATTGCAAACCGACTCCATATTTATAGACTTCGCCAAAGCTTTTGATAAGGTGCCTCACAGTAAATTGATTGACAAACTTGTGTCTATTGGTATTAACAGTAACATAATAGCATGGATAAAAATGTATCTATCAAATCGAAGCCAGTATGTAACCGTAAACAACACAGCCTCTGATTCATTAGAATTTTTTTCCGGAGTACCACAAGGTTCTGTTTTAGGACCCACCTTGTTCCTAATATATGTTAATGATATCTATATGTGCCTTGAGCCTAACGTTAAAATGAGATTATTCGCTGACGACTGCGTGATCTACACCACTATCCGCACAACTGATGACCAGCTTAGACTTAATACCACACTAGCTAATATTGCATGTTGGTGTCTTGAGTGGGGAATGGAAATTAACATGTCAAAAACAGCTTGCCTTAGCATAACTCGCAGAAAAACAATCCAGCATTTTAGTTACAATTTGTTCGGCACAAACGTTGCAAGAAACGACGCTGTTAATTACTTGGGCGTTAATGATAATAAGGGTTGCAGCGCGAGCACGAATGTGCTAGAAAAAACAGACGAAAGTCGAGGTATGGAAGGCAAAGAGGACAGACAACACGAGCGCTTTCCTACGTTTCTTTACCTTCCATACCTCGACTTTCGTCTGTTTTTTCTAGCACAATCGTGCTCGCGCTGCAACCCTTATTATCATGAACTCAAACCAACTAGCCCAAATCGCCATTCTTCTTGGGCGTTACCTTTACAAGTAAACTGAAGTGGGATGCACATATAAGCAGCACATACACAAAAGCTTATCGCCAGCTGGGGTTCCTGCGTCGAACACTTGCATTGGCGCCTCCTAATGTAAAGATAATAGCATATAAATCTCTCATAAGGCCAATCCTTGAGTACGCCAGCATTGTTTGGAACCCCCACCAAAAAAAACCTTTCCGACAAATTAGAAATGGTCCAACGCAAGGCCCTTCGCTTTATCTATTCTAAGTATTCGAGGCATGACAGTGTCACTGAGCTGCGCAGGCGGGCATGCTTGCCGACCCTTGCAGCCCGTCGCCGTGTCTCTTCCTTGAAGTTTATTTTTCTTTTGTATCACAACGGTTTAAACATAGATAAAGACAACTCTATAAAGCCGCCTAACCATCACTCCCGTCGTACCAACCACAAAAAGTGCATTAGACCTTTTATGTCACGCTGTGACACTTTTAAATATTCCTTCTTCCCGTCAGCAGTGGAAGAGTGGAACAAATTGCCACGTGAATGTGTTAGTCATTCCTCTGTTGATTCATTTGTTCGGAATGTAGAAAGCCTGTTTTATGAAGACTAAAAGCAACTTTTGTTTTTTTTTATGTTTGTGAGCGCTTCTTCTGTAGATTCATTTGTTCGGAATGTAGAAAGCCTGTTTTATGAAGACTAAAAGCAACTTTTGTTTTTTTTATGTTTGTGAGCGCTTCCGAACACACTGATCACAGTACCCCCTGCTGATACCTTGATGTTTTGTGACCTGTCCATGATTTTGTTCAATTGCTTTCATCGTACAAGTTTTATTTTCACCATCATCTTGTGATTCTGTTTCTTCCGCTATGTGCGATATTGCCTGGTTTGTACGCGACTGTGTATATTTGCTCGCCCACCCTGTATGAGCCTGAGAAAGGCTTACAGTATTAAATAAATAAATAAAATAAAATCACTTCACCTCATTCACGTACCATAATACCGAATTTCGTCTAGCGAAACGGCCGCGAGCGCATCATGAGCTTTGCATGTAGTCATGGTTTTACATAACACGAATGGCATGATTTTCATGCAAGGGTCTGACGCTTGTGTTTGCCATCAATCATGTCAAATCATACCAGTTTTGCAACATGTCATGTGAACAAAACCACCGCAATAGCTTCACGACAATGAAATGTTTATCATGACAATTATGACATCTGTGTCATGATTTTCATGTTATGACTAGTCAAATATGTTCTTCAAGCAGTCATGTTAAAGGGCCACTCAACACGCCCCATGCCGAATTTTCGTTAGACAGTGGAAGATGTTGGGTGTCCGATGAGGAACGTTTTGCCACAAAAATGTTTGAATGACGAGCGGAGAAAACAGGTTTTTTGAAGAAATGCGAAACAAGGGTGAGAGGAGACGAGTTCGAAACCCTTGCCGCTCCTCTGCGTAGCCTTCGCAAGCCAAACCTGTTCCTTACCCTCTCCCGCATCCGACCAAGAGGTGACGTTCGCATGACGTGACCGAACAAGCCCAGCCCCCGTGCACGCGAGCAGCGTTGCTTTGTTGACCAGCGTTATTTTGTGGTCTTCTGCCTGTTTCTGCGAGATGGTTTGGAAACGCTGGCTTAGACGCGGTAGAGTAGATGAGCACAACGAGTGCGCGAATGCGTAGGAGCGTTCCACTAGAGTGTAGTTCCACGGTGGTAGTCTGCTCAACGCGCTGACCGTGGGAACCCGAGCTCATGCGGAACGCTGGCACATTAGCCCCGCATCTCAAAGCATTTCACGGGAAAAGAAATGTGAGAAAAACGTGCACAATTTATTATTGCGTCTCATTATTTCAAATTTTACTCATCTCTTAAAGCAACAAATACATAAAATACGCTTATTGTGTTAAATAATTTTTGCCATGTCACGTGGTATACTGTTGAAAACGTGAGAGCAGACTCGTCTACGTAGAGGACCAACGTCACTGCAGTGCCGTGTACGTAGGGTCATTCCTACGCCTACGTCATGCCCTCATTCTCTACGCGTGCGCCGGCAGAGTGGAGGGGGAGCAGCTTTCATCTTAAAATTTGACCCATTTCCGCGGCGCGTAGCGTTGCAAATTTCGGCAGACGTGATCATGAACGCCTCGTCTACGCATTGCGCTTGTCAGCTCAAAATTGTCAAACCTGGTGGGTGGCCCTTTAAGTCACACCAAGTTTGGTATTGGTACCATTATCGAAATGGCCAGGAGAACTAAAAGTCGTAGGCAGCAAGATTAAATAGATACATAACTAAATACATACATACATATATATATATATATATATATATATATATATATATATATATATAAATAGATATATAAATATACATAAATAAATAGATATATAAATAAATAAATATATATATAAATAGATATATAAATAAAAAATAAAAAATAGATAAATAGATAGAAAAATAAATAAATAGGTAGATAAATACATAAATATAAAAATAGACAGATAAATAGTTAAATAGATAAATAGATAGATAGATAGATAGACAGATAAATAGATAGATAGATGGAAAAATAAATAAATTGATAGATAGATAAATAGATAAATAGATAGATAGATAAATAGATAAATAGATAGATAGATAAATAGATAGATAAATAGATCGATACGCTCAAAGTCGCCGAAGCTCACTAAGAAATGCTTCGCATTTAATTCTCTTGGCGGTGATCCTAGAATGCGGAATGTCGACCACTTGTCAAAGATGGCAGTTTTTCCGGCAGTGTGATCATCTGCAACCAAGCGCAGCCTAATAAAGCTAAGGGACCCATAGTTGCCCACTCAAGAAGCCACATTACTGTATCTACTTAATTTTCAGCTATATAAAACAAACACGTAAACCATGGCGCACCTCTGAATGCCTTGTACAGAACTGTGAACGCCGTGCCTAAAGCCCCTGGTAAAGCACACGCTACTTTCCCATTTCTGCAGAGCGTTATCAGTCTTTCTGATGAAAATGTTACTTATGGTAAACATGCACACCGTATCCCATACTGCAGGTATAGGATGCTGTTTTCTCGGCGAACTACAGTTTTACCACGCTTTTCATTAAAGCTTTTGTGGTCTGAGAAAGTTAAGTCATCATAGTGAAGAACAGTGGTAAAGAAATGGTTTCATTATAGTTAGAAACAATTATTCGGAGAATGAACATTCCTTAAAGAGGCCCTGAAACACTTTTTTCAAGTAACTATGAAATTAGTCAACTGGAAGACCTTATTGCCTCACAAATTCAACGCGTGAAAATTTTTAAAATGTGTTCAGTGCGAGTGGAGTTACAAAGATTTGTCGCATGCTAAAATGGCATTCTCCCTTCTCTCGTCCCGACGAAAGCGCTGCAATCTAAGCGGGAAGAGATGGCAGGCGTAGCTTCTATACTCGGCGACGTTTCTTGGAACTGAAAGGACGGCTATGGAGGCGGAGCTTCCGCACATGTAGCACTATGTAAAGTAGTCCGTTTTGGCGCGCGTCTCATAACGCTAAGAAAAATGACGGGGACGTACCATCAGCGATTCACGTAGACGCAGACACCGCCTATAATTAGAGGTGCCCGTAAAAAGGCGGGACTTTTTTGGAAGCTCGAAAACGCGAACTCACAATGAATAAATAAATACGACATATTAATGATGGGAGCTCCGTCCTGCCTAAAATGGCTCTACGTGGAAAAAAAGGGGAAACTTCTTTATTTTACGGCGAAAATACGGGCACTCTTGTGGAACTACATTTCCTGGCGGTAGGATGCCGGCGATTTAGCTCTGTAGCTTTCGTTCTAATGCCAAGAAAAGTTGTCACCAAGCATAGTACACTGTAGCAGAAGCAAGGAAAGACGTCACGCGCGCCTCGTGCCCTTCAGCACTTTTCCCTTTTAAATGTTAAGCATTTCTTAGCGAACTTCAGTGACATTGAGCATATATGTCAATCCATCAATCAATCAATCAATTAATCAATCCATCTATCAATCCATCGATCAATCTAGCTGCCTACGAGTTTCAGCTATCATGGCCGTTTTGATCATGGTACCGACACCAAACTTAATTGGCATACCATGACTGTATGGAAAATATTTTACTAGTAAAAACATAAAAATCATGATTGTATGTCATGAATGTCATGATTTATATTTAATGGTCCTGCAGCTCTTGCAGTGGTTTCGTTCACATGGCATGTGGCAAAACTGCTATGGTATGACATGATTGCATGGCGAACACATGCGATAGACCCCAACATGAAAATCATGACATTTGTGTCATGTAACATCAGAACTACCTGCCACAATCACAATGCGCTCGCAGCCCTTTCGCTAGCATCAAATATACCAAATTTGGTATAACGGTACGTGAATTGATGACGAAAAAATTGACTGGTGCAAACATGACAATCATGAGAATCCGTGTAATGTAACAACATGACTACATGCCACGCTTATCATGCGCTGGTGGCCGTTTCGCTAGCTTCACATGTACCAAACTAGGTATTACGCGACGCTAACAGACGACATAGGTAAATGGCACATCCAACGTGAGAATCACGCCATACGTGTCATCTAACAAAATGACTTTACGCGCCACACTCATGAAGCGATCGCGGCCATTTCGCTAGCTTCACACACACCAAATTTGGTATTACGTGACGTGACGTCAATATAGGATGAAGGTATGTGACTTGTGCAAACATGATAATCATGAGATGTGTGTCATGTGAGAGCAAGACTACATGCCACAGTCAAGACGCCAATACATTTCGACATGACACGATGCGCATGCTCGCTGGTGTTCATTTCGTCGCGTCACGCAGGCGTTGCCATGCCAGGTGCCGGTCTTGCTATATACTCGATGGTGCACCCCACGCCACGTTGGTTTGACGCATGCGCGTTTCAGCACGTCCGGCATCCCTCAGTCATGAAATGAGGGACACGCAGTGTTGTCTGGGTAACGCATCGGCAGGAAATGCAGCATCTCGCATTTCGCACTGGTTGCCGTAGGGCCGCGCCGACGGACGCTGGTCGCGGTGGTCAAGGCAGGCGTCAAACTATAGAGTGCTCGCTTTTGCTAACGTTGCGTCGCTGTGCCCAGCGTGCGTGCGTGTCAACGCTACATTGGAGTATATTGGGTCCTTGATGATGCGCTCACTGCCTTTTTGCGAGCTCCACCTATACCAAATTTGGTGTTACTTGACGCCAATGGATGACGAAATATATGACTGGCGCAAACATGGTAGTACCAGCACGCTTGTCGTGTAAGAACATGACAACATAATACGCTCATAGCGTGCTCATGGGCGTTTCGCTAGCTCCACATATAGTGAATTTGGTATCTTATGACGTGTATAGATGAAGGTAAACGACACATCCAAACATGATAATCATGACGCGGAAACGATGTACCACATCATTTACCTCCACCTTGTAACATTGTGCTGGTATCAACCTTTCTCATTCTTGCTTCGCATATGATCGATTCCCTACTGTGTGGCAGATCTGCCAATTTGTTTGATTTCTTTAATGTGCGGCTTTCTCAGTGTGATCGTGCATGCGCGCTTGGATAAGTCGTGACATCCCGCGGCAATCTCCCTAACGACTGAGCGCGCCATGTTCAAATCAGCCAATGGTTCGAGAGATGAGCTTTCTACGAGTGATTTTTGAGCATCTTCCGTGATTTATCTAGAGAAAAGAAAGCAATTTTTAACTGATTTTGATAAATATTTGTGAATATAAGGTGGCGTGCTGTGCTATATTATTTGACTCGCGTGTGGTCGAGAGCCTCTGCTATCGATCGGCAGCCTTTTCTAACCATGCTCACAAAATGTCGCAGGGCCCCTTTCACCGAAACGCATCACAAAATTTCTTGATCGCTCTTTTTGTCTGACACGCCAAGCGATAGATGGGAACAAGTTTTGCAGAGATATGCTCTGAAAATGCTTCCACGCATGCTGCTTGAAGGCCTTGTTCCCGTCAATAACATCCGAACAATGACCCACCAATAAAAATTTGGCAGATACTGCGTACCTGGGAAAGGGCGTTATGTGAAGCATGCGGGGAGAAGGTGACCGTGTTAGAATTTTTTTCTAAAACGATAGTCTTTCTTGGGAACCTGCGGCGCAAAAATGTGTCTCTCTCTGTCTGTCTGTCTGTCTGTCTGTCTCTCCCTCTCCCTCTGTCTGTCTCTCTCTCTCTCTCCGTCTGTCTGTCTGTCTGTCTCTCTCTCTCTCTCTGTCTGTATGTCTCTCTCTTTCTCTGTCTCTCTCTCTGTCTGTGTCTGTCTGTCTGCCTCAAACTCTGTGTCTCTCTCTGTCTCTAACCCTGTCTGTCTCTAACCCTGTCTGTCTCTCTCTCTTTCTCTGTGTCTCTCTCTCTGTATGTCTGTCTCTCTGTATGTCTGTGTCTGTGTGTCTGTCTGTCTGTGTCTGTCTGTCTCTCTCTCTCTCTCTCTGTCTGTCTGTCTCTCTCTCTCTGCCTGTGTCTGTCTGTCTGTCTCTAACTCTCTCTGTCTCTAACCCTGTCTGTCTCTAACCCTGTCTGTCTCTAACCCTGTCTGTCTCTAACCCTGTCTGTCTCTAACCCTGTCTGTCCATCTCTCTTTCTCTGTGTCTCTCTCTCTGTATGTCTGTCTCTCTCTGTATGTCTGTGCCTGTGTCTGTCTGTCTGTGTCTGTCTGTCTGTCTGTGTCTGTCTGTCTGTGTCTGTCTGTCTGTCTGTGTCTGTCTGTGTCTGTCTGTGTCTGTCTGTGTCTGTCTGTCTGTCTGTGTCTGTCTGTCTGTGTCTGTCTGTCTGTGTCTGTCTGTCTGTGTCTGTCTGTCTGTGTCTGTCTGTCTGTCTGTCTGTCTGTCTGTCTGCCTGTCTGTCTGTCTGTCTCTCTGTCTGTCTGTCTGTCTGTCTGTGTCTGTATATTACAGATTTATGACAGACAGATTCTATGTTGCAGGACATAGTCATCCTAGGAAATGTGCATGTTTACAATTGTAAATAGTAACAGAGTTATCAAGTTGTAGCACATATTGAGTTTGCTTTATTAGCTTATGAGGCAATAAAAGTTGTTTATTTACCACAGCGTCCGCCATGTTTGAGTTGTGCAACATTACGAGTGCATTTAATCAAGTCAAAACAAACGTACTGAATACAGCATCCACTGTTGGGTGAAACTGTTGTGAATCAGCGTCCACGAAGTTAAGAAGGCACTTGTTTTGCTCCCGCACACATACACGCTAGATCAACACAGAGCTCTCAGAACCACAGATGCCGCGGGAGAAATTTGACGCACTAATTCACCATCATGTCAAGTTACCACGCACTTTTCAACTCATGTGGCGAAAACCAAACTACCTGCTGCAGTCGCTAGGGTGAGAATGCATTGTCTTAGAACTTTCAAAAAGGCGTAGGACCTTACAGAAGGCTGAGGTCAACGCAGTGGTGCCGTGGTGTCTGACTGACATGTAAGTGCCAATAGGCCTGAAGTGGTCAGACTTTTCTGTCATTAATAAATTATTTGTTCTGATGAAGAAGACTATGTGGATTGATCCGCCTTATTTATGTTGTCCATAAAACTTGGATTTCTTTCTCTCTCTCTTTTCAGTCGCACACTTGTGGTGCTTCACGCTTGTCGATCTCTGAGAATCATTCAAAATAGCCGTGTAGCGGCCAAACGTCGCCTAGTTGCGGTAGATTTATGTCAAACAATTCTTATGCAAATGGGGACCGGAACAGCATTTTTTTAGTTTTCTGACTAACGAATCTGTCCAGCACCAATTTTAAGAGTAGTTATCCGTATTACTGTAGTAATGTTCCTAGTATATATCTAATAAGTTCATATACCATCAGTCCCTATTATACATTTATTTGTTATAGTAGCTGTTTCACCCACCCATAGTAATGGTAGTGGCTTACCGTATATTTACGTGGTCAAAAAGATCATTAGGGCAACCACACATGGTTATTCACGGTGTGATGGCATAACAGCGATTAGCTTCGCGTCAAATGCTTCTTGATAAGGCGCGAAAGAACATCAACAGACAGTAATATCAAACAGTTTCAGATTATTTAAAGGAAATAATATGCTGTCCAAGAAGGGGGAAGCTCACCCGCTTGGGATTGTCCATTGTAGTCAACGATGGGGTAGTGATTTTCAAGGCAGGCCTTCAGGAATTTGGCGCTCAATTTAGTTCTCTCATTCGGATACATGACAGGCACTTCCCCGGCAGTGCCACGATATAAAGCTGTATTTGGAAAGAAGCATAAGATATATTTTTACATTCTGAAATAAAGTTGTAAATATGATAACCAATATATGGCGATATTACATATCGTGACCTAATACGTACGGCTAAATTTTTTGTGTTAGGTACGTCAAGTGTGAATTCCCGGGGACAGACCCAGATCAAAGGGCCTGCAATGGAAGCGTAGGTTCAGTGGCAATGTTGTGTCATTCATAATTGTCAAAATAATTCTCATTAGAATCAGTGCCGTCTACAAATGTAACTCTGTGAACCATAATTGCAGATGTCGGGCTCTTCTGGCTCCCACATCTTCCTATTTCATGCGGACAATAGTTAACAATGCCAGATTGAACGTTACTATATTACTGAATCGTTCTAACAGAGGATGCTTCTCAAAAACAGCACAAGAAATACTCATTCGTATATTCCCTGGAAAATGGTGAGAGATGAATGCTCCCAGACAAGCGATTAACACCCAGGCATTGTTGCGTTCACTCGTTGATTTCAATAAACTCCGTGACGCACATGAAAGATTCATGAAGGCGCCAACACTGCGTCAGTCTCTTCAGCCTGCAGTGTTTTGAGATCCGCGATGGAATCGACCCTGTGATTATCTTAGGAGAATGTGTGGCATTGACCTTAGTGTAGGCAGTGACAGACATAATGAACGCTCATGCTTTCCCCTGAAGAGTTAAATCGCTTATTTTCATGGGGATCTTTCCTCATCACACTTATCAAATGAGTTGATTCTTTGGTTCTTAAGGCACAGAAGTCCAATTTCACATTGCTGCTTTAGCTGTTATGGATATAACTGTAGATATTTGTTGTTACAGGCGAAATGCATAACTGTAGCTTACTGAATGTATTTTGCAGACAAAAGTCTTGCTTCCTTGTTTCGATAACCACATGCACCGAATCACGTCGTCCCCTATACTGCAGAGCGGCGCCCTGAATGAATGCGATAACGGGATTCACAGCATTGTCGTGAGACTCCCTCATCTTCTAGCCATGCTCATGTCATGAAATGAATTCTGCAGTCCTGCGGTTATTCTTAGAATGAGACTCACATAAGCGTTGCTTTTCGGCGTAGCATGGCAAGTCGTATTAAGTATCACTGCTTCATTTGGTTCTCACATCATCATCATAAGCCTGACTACGCCCACTGCAAGGCAAAGGCCACTGCCATGATCCACCAACCAATCCGGTGTTGTGCTTTCTGCTGCCATGTTATACCTGTGAACTATTTAATCTCATCGGCCCACCTAACTTTTGTCTCCCCTTCATGCGTTTCCCTCCTTTGGGAATCCAGCAAGTTACCCTTCATGACCAGCGGTTATACTACGTACGCACTACGTGCCCAACCCATGTCCAATTCTTCTTGATTTCAACTAATATCCTTAACTACGGTTTGACTCCCGACCAACTCCGCTTTTCTTGTCTCTTAAAGTTACATCTATCATTGTACTTCGTATCACTCGCTGCGTTGTCCTCAAATTAGGCTGAACCGTCTTTGAATGCTTCCAGATTTCAGCTTCGTAGGGAAGTACCGGCAAGATGCAGCTGTTATATACCATCTTCTCAAGAGTTAGTGGTATAATATAAAGAACATTCAGGGCTCACTTTCCATATTGAAATAAAGGCTTATCGCGGTAAATCTAGTGAATAGGCAAGCCATCTTTTTCTCGTCTGTTCTGTATTTTACGGCTGTAACATGCAAGAAGGGGGCATTATAGAAGCGGTGGCCGCTAGCCTGCCGCTGACAGAAAGAAGAGGCGAATGGCGATCGCGGGTGTGCTTGGGAGGTACGCGGCAGCCGCTGGCAGCGGGCAGTTGTGGTCGAAGCTTACAAAAATACACAAGGTTCTTGGTCTGGCTCCGCATATTCCCTGTGAGGTTCTGGGCTGAGCAGCCTAGTAACGCCCATATTGGCGCCCAACAGAAAAACTCCGCCCCTGGGCCGCGGACATCTAGGCAGTCTTCGACCATGGCCCTGCCGACGGCACTGGCCATGCCCACCTCTTCTGTCCAAGGAGCGACGGAATCAGTCATCGATTTTATTGACGACCTTTTTGTATACTTGGCAGTTAATGGCTTCTTGGAGTCTGACGTGCTCCAGCGGGTCCTAGCAGTTGCCCTGGATGGTGCCGCAGATTGATGGCGACATATTCATCATACCTTCCAGTCCTGGAACCAGTTTGTCGCGGCATTCAGGGAAGAACTTCTGCCGATTACCTACGACAGCCGTATTCGGCGTGAGGTCGACGCCCGAACGCAACAACCACTAGAGCGTCTGCCAGATTATGCTCAGGTCATGCAAAAGCTTTTCCGTCGGGCAGACTCTACTGCTCCTGAGGACGTTAGGGTCTTGCAGGTTATTCGGTGATGCCACCCTCATTTCATGGTACACCTTTTGGGCCGCTTCTTTCTTTCCCTCAAGAAGCTTGCTTGCTTTGCTCAGCAAATTGCCGAGCCGTCTACTGCGGCCGTATCCATCGTCGCAGGGGAGGGATGTCAGCTCCATGAAGGCAAGGCAGAAGTCCATTGGTGTCTACAGGGTTCATGCAATGCTGCTGACGTTAGAGCGGGCGCTGACGCGACGCGATACAGCCCTGCGGAGCGAGCGGGGATACCGATCTTGAATGGGCTCACGAAGTCCCGGTATGAAGCAGCAGCATACATGACGCGAAGGAAGACGACGAGGAATAAGAGGAAAAAACAGAGTAGTGGTTTGCAGGTACATGACAATAACACCAGATGAATGGAAGTCTGGCACAAAGGTGGCCCACTCTCGTGACCTTGAGAGGGACAAGGGTACCCTTTAAGCCTAATTGGATCGTTTGAAGAAGGACGCACTGTGGCGTACAACCCACATGAGCCAGTTGGAACGCAAGTGTGGAAGCTTGGCTGATGTACGCGATGGTCTCCAGCACGAACACGACGTGTACAAGCCCAAGAAAACGAACATGATTGACGAGAAGAATTTTCACACTTCGGAACTAAAGGAAAAGGTCCGCACACTGGAGAAAAAGTTAGCTGAAGACTCGCCAAATCGCAGTCACATGAACAGGCTGTTTGTGGATTCTCAGAAGCGTCTCAGGAATCGGCAGCCACAGTGCGCCAAGTTCGAAGAGTAGTTGCTCGAGGGGGACACTGAACTAGCAAGCATGAGGCGCAACCGTGAAGAAAAGATTCAGTGACAGCGTGCACTCCAAGACTTACAGCTGCACGAGCCCTGAATGCATGCAGCTAATCTCCGTGCGAGCTAGCCCAGGCTAAGCAGGACTACGATCGGGAGGCTTGTCAAGCACGCGTGCAAAATTTGGAACTTAGCAAGAAGAAAGCAAGGTGTAAGGAAAACCAGGAGCTAATCCAAGAAATCGAGGCTGGCCAGTACACTGCTAGCCAAGGCCTCCGAACTTGAGAGGCAGTTCAGTCTTTCGTCACACTCTGAGACTATCATGAAGCACAGTCTCACGCAAAACTAAGCTAAACCAGAGACCATGCATGCCGAGTTTGCAAAGCTGAAGATGCTCTTGGCAGATATTAGGAGCGTACGACCAATGGAGGAGCTTGAGGCAAGGAAGCATCAAGTGGAAAAACAGCAATTCAGGCTGAGAGAAGAGGTGACGCAGCTGCAGGAATTCACGGAGAGGGCGAGAGGAAAGGTGCAGCAGTTGGAGGAAGCGGTGGACACTACAATCAACTGCATTCGCGTGTCTGGCATTGCGCGCAACGTAGCTGTGCTTGAGTACCAAAGCTGCGTCGAGAGAGAATGCGAAAAGTGGTCAGGTATCCACATCAGCGAGGACGAAGAAGTGAGCACCGGTGGTTTTTGCAGTCCGAGCTTCGGAAAGGATGTCATGACCCCATGGCTGCCGAGGCCACCAGCGTTCGAGGACTACCAACCACACGGAGGAATGGCCGCCACCGGTGCGCGAGTGGTCCTTACAGACAACGAAACTGACACACGATGATGCCTTACGACTCATCGGGACTGGCGCTGCACCAGAAGCATCGGCGTTCTGTCATGCACTCGTCGACGACGGTGCTCGTCAACTTGAGCAAGTCCGGTGTGCCTCCGTCTTCAGGCGGTGGAGGAGTTGGCCCCTGTGCGCGAATTCACTGTGCCGGCCTGTGGTCATGTGTGCCACTTTCGGTCTGTCGTGGCCAGGGCTAGCGGCTACCGCATCACGTCCCCCTTTCCACATACGCCGAAAGGGAGGAGGCAGTATCAGTGAGACTGCTGATGACAGAACAAAGCGGAAAATGACGATCGCCGAAGCACTTGAGGGGCACGCGGCAGCCGCTGGCAGCGGGCAGTTGCGGCCGAGGCTTAGAGGAATAAACAAGGTGCCTGGTCTGGCTCGGCGTCTTCCCTGCGGGATTCTGGGCCGAGCAGCCACGAAACCCTTACAGTATGTACCAATAGCTCGCCAACTCGCCACTTTAATCAAGTTCTCTCTGTGCTCATCACACGATGATGGCCGCCGTGTTACCAACTTTCGATGCCACAATTAGCACGCCTTTGTTCAAGAACGCTAAAGAGCACAGGCCTAAAATACGTAGACACAGAAGATAGACGGTATAATGTTTCTTTTCGTGCTGCTCTTATAAGGGTTCATGAATGAAAAACGGCACAAAAATAAAGTACATTGCTGTCATGTCGACCGAAGTACATGGCCACTACGCCTTTCATAGCTACTACGTCGGCTTGCTCCCAGGTTATCGGTATGAAGTAATAGGAATGCCTGTCTACGTGTCGATAAATGAAAGCGATTAGGTAAACTGAGAGCGCTACCATATGACGCATGCAACATGTTGCTTAACCAAGAATACAACATGAAACATACATACAGAATAAATATTTACAGGAGCGCAATATGTGTATGAAGAGTGCGCGCACAGATGGTTAGCAAGAACGCATGTCCATGTTTACATGACTAGACATTGTATTTTCTATATCTCCTTTTGTGTGAAGCATGTCATGGTAAGAGTAAATTTCTCGGAAATTGTTATTCAATCGATAGAGAATGAAAACAGCCTACTCAAAAAAAAATCTTAGTGCACATTACAACCAGAACACGTCGCGAGCATAAAAAATGTTATCTATTTAGAAACACAAGCCTTCACTCTCACAATACTAATTATATTGCAGAAATGTCCGGAAACACTTCAGTGGCATTTCTAGTCTTATTTATTAGGTTTGTAGGCGTTTCATATGTGAAATGCATGCGAAATAATTACAACACACCAACCTGCAAGAAAGACTAAGAAAGCAGCAATGGAGTCTTGCCTCTACGAGGTCCTCAACCAACAACATGTGTGTGTGTGTCACGCTCATAGAAAGACCACATATGGTTTGTGACCTTCAGACTTCGTGCGTTTCTCCAAGTTTTCACGCCCTGTCTTGTAGAATAAAGACGCACCAACTACCGTAATTCTCAGAATTTTAAGTAACAAAGACTTGTGGAGGTACTTACATATATGTCATACTAAGTAACCCACTTGTTGAAAATTTTGAGGGAGCGCCATTGCACATGGCTATTGGAAACTTCAGCGCTCCAATTCATCAAAGCTGTAACCATACGAATCTCACACGACAATGCCCTAACTCATGCATCAATTCAGCATAATACGCACTCACGTCCATCATGGTCTGGAACCATCGTTCTTTCAATGCTCTTGAAGTGCGGCAACACGTCATTGTAAGCCCAACCTTCTGCTCCGTACTCGTTTCTCCAAATGTCATAGTCGCGCCGGTTGCCACGAACGTACAGCATGAAGTTTATGGCGCTCGATCCTCCTAAGCCCTTTCCCCGTGCCCATGGGCATTTCTGGAAAGTAAAAGGAAATATATTGCAAAGGAGCGGTAAAGAAAGCGTTGTATGCAGCTTTTGAGCAGGGCGGATAGTTGCAGTATCTAGCGACAATGATTGATAAGCGAGGTTTAATGTCCCACAACCACATTATGATTATGAGAGATGCCGTAGTGAAGGGCTCCCGAAATTTCGGTCACCTGGGGTTTTTGAACGTGCACCCAAATCTGAGCACATGGGCCTACAACATTTCCGCCTGTACCGGAAATGCAGCCACCACTATCAAGTGACAGTGAATAGGCTAGTAGCCAAGAATAGGTTAGTAGCCAGAATAGGTTAGTAGCCAGAATAGGTTAGTAGCCAGAATAGGTTAGTAGCCAGAATAGGTTAGTAGCCAAGGAATAAATCAATTATTGCATGCGATAGATTGTTATCGGGGAGCTGTCAAGACTGGTGCTAACTTGAGATGTTTATTGAAATGTGTGGCGATGTACAGTTTTCTGCAGCTCTGCCCTTGCTGTTTATTATGCTTACAGAATTGACATGTTTCCAAAAGTGGTCCAGTATACTACCATCTTTTTACAGCTAAAATATCGTTGGGCACACGAGCCTTCGTTCACAAGCAACTCGAAAGCTGAACCATTCTTATATTGTTCACATAAACCTCTAATGTAACCGGGTACGGAAAATCAAAGGAAAGATGGCTAGAGAGGCAATACCTGTTTGAGCAATTGCAAGATCACTCACTCATGATCTACCAGTGTGCATTAAGACTGCCACTCGTATGGTTGTTTCGTAAGCGTGCCAAAACGTTATCCTGAAGAAAGTATATTCAGTTGCCTTTAAAAAACCCAGAGTACCAATTTAGCAGACAAGATATGCAGAAGAGTTTAAATGTTTTATGGCAGTGTGCTGACAGAATGCACGTTTTACAAAGCGTGTGCAACACGATAGGTTCGACTCTGCAAAGGAGCCGCGTATAAATCATCTGGTAGTACACTCAGCGACATGCCGACGAATAATTTGCACTGCAAAGATTTCCTAATCTCAGCTGAATGGGATACAGTTCTACCACTAGGAAAATGGACTTGAGAAGTTGATATTTGAACACATATAGACTTGTGACCTAGCAGCTACTTATGCTGCTAATTACTGTCATTTACCACTATGTGAGTGACAGACGAGCTACTTACCTGACATGTCCCATTAATAGAGCCGCCTCCTCCAAATGTACCACTGAACACTGAGCTTGCAATTCAATGACGGGATTATATTTGCCAAGAGGAAATGAAGTGAAGAGTTACAGCAGTTAACAAGGTAAAGTATTCGGTTTACTACTCAACAATGGGAAACTAGAAGAGAGGCACTAAAGCCGCAGAGGTAAGAAAGGACAGAACACAAACTGACACAAACGATGCTGCTATAGGAGAAGGTAACACGCGTCGGCCATGAAACAGCTTAGGCAGAGCTGTCTGTTTCGATGACGTGATCGTGAAAGCCTTCCACGACGTCATCTTAAGTCTCTGTGATGATGTGGATTGTGTGACCCGTGATGGGGTGAAAAGGGAACGGCAGTTCTGTTCAAGGAGTTTGAGCGCGACACGGTTAGAACAGCAGCTGCTGGTCGACGGTTCCTGTCGTGACAATGCTTAACCTGGCGTCCACCAGCCATGTGGACCTGGTGAGCCTGATTCCCGCTCTACATCTGGTGCCGACTCATGGACCGGCGACCTATCTGTACCTTGCCTGAGGTCCTGGGGCCCGAGAGGTGCCACGAGGTGCCCGCAGCTCATATTGGTGACGGAGAGTCAAAGGCCAACTCCGGCGATTTTTTAAGGTGAATTCATCTCAGTGTAATTCGCGTTGTACGTTATTTTGCACATTACAGTAGTTTTGTCAAACTACAGGATTGAGAGATGCTTTGATTGTTTACAAATGAATTTTAAAGATTGCCTGAAACGGCTAACCTGGCTTGCCAGAAATTTTGGCAATAATGTCTGTGTGTCGTCCCTTTTTGCATGTTAACGGCAGTGACGCAGCCGATGGAATCACTAACAGTGGCCGCTGAAGCATTTACTGTGCTGGCTGCAAGGCGATGGTGGCGTTCTTTCCTCTGTAGTGTTTGACAGGCATTTCGGGCGAAGCTTCTTATAGCGGCACCCGTTCGTCCCTCGTGGCAGTAGTAGTAGTGTGCAACAAATATTACATTTTGACATCCAAGTTGCTGCCGGTGAGGAATTTCTTCTGTGCGTTGTTGAACAATAAAATATAGTGCTCAATATACATGCCAATGGCTGCTAAGGGGGATTGAGAGACAGGAGAATTCGGCTTTTAGTTAACGCTCATGCTGCGAATTTTTTATTGTTCAACAACGCACAGAAAACATGAAAGGGTCGCTACGTATTACTAGTTGGGCGTAACCTCCTAAATTTTAGTAGGGTTTAGTGAGCGTTGGGCCGCAGTGTTATCATTACAGAAAATTAGTATATACCATGAACACGAGGTAGTTAAAGGCGGGAAGTAGACACAAAGCGCAAGCCGTAATAAAGTGCGCGTGTGCCTCCTCTCGCTCAGTCCTAGGAATTTCCGCTGAATGGTGGGGCTTCTATATGAGGAATATATTATGAGAAGGTGCGAGACGGTGGTACTTGAAATGTTGAATGGGTGGACAAACGGACACGCAGACAGATGCATGGACGGACGCACAGATGGCTGCAGGGACGGATGGATGCATAGACAGACGCAGGAGCGGATGCATGGACGAAAGCAGGGACGGAAGCACAGATGAATGTGCGGACGCACAGACGCACACACGGACGGTTGGATGAACGCACGGGCGGCCACAAAGACGCATGCATGGATGTACGGAAGCAAGAACGAATGGACGGACGTATGTTTCACCCTACTATCTATCATTCACTCCGTAAATATGCTGCCATTTTTTTGTTCTCTGTGATTGACTGATATGTAGGGTTTAACGTCCCAAAACAACTATATGATTATAAAAGACGCCGTAGTGAAGGGCTGCGGAAATTCAGACCACCTGAGGTTCTTTAACGTGCACCCAAATCTGAGCACACGGGCCTACAACATTTCCGCCTCCATCGGAAATGCTGCCGCCGCAGCCGGGATTCGAACCCGCGCCCTGCGGGTCAGCAGCCGAGTACCTTAGCCACTAGACCACCGCGGCGGGGCTTTGTTCTCTGTGAGTAAGTGTGCAATGGGCGGTGATTGGTGCTGCTGTGTGGCATCCACAAACCACCCACACAAAACGCAGAGTGTTTGCTATCAGGGCTTTCCATGTAAGAGTGCCCTCTGTGAGAAGTAGATCAGTGGGATCAGGTGGTACAACAGGTTACCGAGCAAAACGGTACGCGTGATTTCTGATCATTTCGCGCCGGAGACATAAGGATGTTTTGCCAGAGCCAGGCAGCTAGCCAGCTAGTCAGTCAGAATTAAAGCGTGCGGCCGTCCATGCGTCTGTCTGACAGGGACGTCGGTGACAGACTAATGGATGAACGCTTCGCCCCACTCATCATTCACTCCCAGAATATAATATAGATTTCTTATTATAACAACGCTATGTGCCCTCTTCGATAGTCAACTGTACAAAAACCACGAATGCTATCTAGTGATAATATTTTGAAGGGGATATGTTAACGCAAGCTTGCAAGATTGCGGGCGCTTGGCGGGTTTGTCTCCGGCCGTCCTAATCACATGGTGTCCGTGCGTCCGTCCATCCGTCCGTATGTCTGTCTGTCTGTGAACACTCTAAGTGCCACTATCTCGCATCTTTTCATCATATATATTTATCATATACAAGTACCGCCATTTATCGGACATTCCAAGGACTAGACGAGAGGTGGCTACCTACTACTACTGCATACAACGCGGAAGCACGGCTCATGGCATAAGGAGCTTCGCCTATAAAACGGTGAGGTAACAGAATCACTTGCGACAGAGTCGCCACTGTCGGCAGCTCTGACACACGGTCAGTATCCTACCATAGCCTCCTCTATAACTTTGTGCCCGAGCGGTCGGTCCCTCAGCGCCGTCCCCCGAGCTATTATGGGATGCGAGCGCTCCTGGCGGAGCGCCGAGGCGCAAAACGAGAGAATGGATGGCAGCTATGGAGAAAAAACCGGCTTTGAGTAACTACCGAAAGGGCAAAAATGAAATAAGGAGGGAGGCATTTTACGATAATTCAAGGGGAAGCGCTTACTGTTTGAAGCGAGATCGGGTTGCCTTAGAACGCGTAGTTATAAAGCAAGATTCAGTAAAGAAGAAGAACAATGCACATGCTGCGGGAAAGATAAGGAAACGGCGGAGCATGTTCTGATTGAATGTGGAGATATCCACCCAGGTGTACTCCTGTATCCGTCAACTGAGCTCGTAATGGTTCTAAATTCTCTAAAGAATTACGCGGAAGTTTTCCTCGCAAGAGCGAGAAAGATGAATCAGCCACTGAAGGCTGCCGTTGACAACGCCGCGCAAATACTACAGAAACGTGACAAACTCAAGTGCTCGACCCCGGGACATCATAAAAAACTTTTGGAGGTTGTGCTCGTGAAGTTTCTCCGCCCACTTTTTCTGAACTTCGCGACGAGTGTGACTGACAAACACGACTTGGCAAAAGATTTTCATGTCAAACCATTGTCTCGAAAAGTGCTCAAGCTTTGAGCGCGAAATCAAATAACAAAGCTCACATTGCATTCTGCATACAGTGCTTGTGTTAAAAATTTGGTGTGTGCGCACTTCTTAACGTATACGCATAATCCAATGCAATGTAGACGGTTTCTAGACCGTCATAAACGCAAGCGTGCATAGGCCGCGTCGTCTGCTGTTATTATGGGATCGGTGCGGCATCTGGCGGCGAGCGCCAAAACTATAAGGGACGGATGGCGCGTATGTAGTTAGCGCTAATGCGCGGGCACAAAAAAATATAGGAGGCTATGATCCTACATATTAGTTGAGGCTCGATGCGTTCACCTGTGCTCCGAGCTAAACTCCGAGCGTCTGCTTGGCCCAGCATCCAGTTTTCATACGCCACGCCGGCAGGACCAGCATGCCTTCTATGAAATGCGGTTCCAGGTTCCTACAAAACGTTATGTCCTACGTAGGCTCTCTGCTCGGTTGGGTTTTGGTATTGGGCCTTGTTCCCTAACAAAAATTATTCTCAAACTTGCTGAACCTTTCAGGTGCCAGGCTCGTGACATGAGTGTCACTGGAACACAGAACCACCATCAGCTTGACATGGTAATAAAATCACCGGAGTTTGCTTTTACATGCACTAAGTGTAGCCTGGTGATCTATCAGCCTGCAGTCCCACCACCACAACCACCTCGTCACGGTCACGACAGCACGACTGTGACGGCACAAGGAACGCTAATTACGACCGCCCTCGCCGTAGCGGCAGCGTTTCATAACGACGAGTAGGACAGTTTGTGTGCCGTGGTGCGTAGTAGGTTTAGAATTTAAGTAAGGAGTGCTATAACGTGTGTTTAAAACGTCAGAGTGATCGGTTGTGTAGAAAAGTCTGTGTCATATGTACTAAATAACCTCACCGGCGTTTTAAGTATAACAAATCCTGGGGCCACCTGCTGTGATCAGTCACTTTTCGATTTTTCAAATCATTTACACCTCTTTCGGTCGTCGTAATAGGTAGCGTGCTGCGAAAGCCCAGAGGAAAGAACACAGCAAAAGCTCAGCAGACATTAAAAAAGCTACGCTTTCGTCTGTCTTATTTTTCATACATGTGTGATACGCTACGTGTTTAAGGAGGCAGTATACAGACAACAATTATTCACTAGCAAGTGGAGTACAACTTGATTGATGGATATGTGGGTGTATTGTTCCAAAAAAACCACTAGTTAAGTATTAGAGACACCGCTGTGGTGAAGTACCATTTCACATTCCTGAAAACACCACCATTACCACGAGAAGACGCTCGGGAAACGCGGGAACACGTGAAAATATAAATCTGGTGGAGCCGAAACCTTGACACTCCCCGCACCAAGCTCTGTGACGTCACAGATTTTGACGGCATCTACAAGTTCCTACAATTGCCCTTTGTGCAATTGCCCTTTGTCGACGCCAAGAATTTAACAAACGATGTTTTAAAAATTACAGTGATTATGCGCGGAGACTTCTGCGCGAATTTTAAAAATTAAAATTCCACCTTGATTTCCCGGCTGATAACCCTTTCAGCCCTGAATTTTTAATTTTGGTCGGATGCTCTTTTTGTGCGCGTTTTTCTCGTAGTTAGGGCCCCAGAAGACCACGAACGAAAATATGAGCCACTGGTACAAGCTTTTTTGGATTAATTAACGTGGCATTAAATTAGGTAGTTAGGGCCCAGTGATTGGAAGAAGAAACAAAGGCTCCTTTTTTCTTGCCACTCAACGGTGTACACAAAATGAAACCCAACGTCTTACTTTTCAGTCTAATACTCTCTAAAACAGCTTCGGTACGTCGTCCCGAAAATGGCGCATACCCGCCTCAACTTACGCGCCTCGGCTTCACAAAAGACCTCGGTCACGCTTCATTGTGGCTGCTACCTCCACAAACGTGCCCCGCAATATTGATGTCATGTTCAGTGGGGATCATTGAAGAACTATGCCCCCAAGAATGAGCAGTATTAGTTACTTTGCCGAGATACTCGGGGAAGTGTTGTGCGGTGGTGTCAATTGACACCGCCAGGGTTTCCCGGCTGATAATGACCTTATAATAGTGATATATCACAGTGAATATCTGACGTTTATAATGTAAACAAAGCTGTGATATATATATATATATATATATATAAATATATATATATATATAGTTTATTTATTTATTTATGTATTTATTTATTTATTTGCGTTTTGCCGTCAGGTAACCACTGGTAGGCCCAGCAATGAAAACTAGGTCCTTCAGTTTCACGGCTGACGCAATGAGCTGCTAATTCGCAAATAATGTTTAACGGCAACAATACTTGTACTACTATTACTACCAGTAGTAATAACTCAATATGTTTTTAAATGTTCAGAAACGACGATAACAATTTAAGCACACGATTGTGGAGCTCTGGAAATTTCTGCTACTTTGGGTCTTTTCACTGGCCTCAAATCAAAGTACGCGGGCCTGTCTGTACCTTATTCACCTCCGAATAAAGTGCGATCAACGTGGCTGGAAGTCGATCCCGTGATCGGCGGGTTAGCAGCCGACTGCCTCAACCTATTGTGCAGCAAAACAGGATTCTGAATATAGATGCATGCAGTAGCTGACCGAAATTTGGGGGTAACTAAATTTCCTCGATGTTGAGCCTGCGTAAAAAGCAACACTTCTTTGCTCTCAGCTACCGCAGAAGTACGTCAACCGTGCCGGCATAACGATTCTGCTATACCTTGCCTTTGTTACTCATCACAACTGTCCCGGGACTCGCTCGCTGGATTCCGTGCCGACCGGTGGTGCCCTCGCGATCTCCTACGACAGCGCAGCTCTGGCCGACTGGGTTCGTCCTACGCCGCCTCCTGCAGCCGGTGTCTATGGCATCGCAGCTCTGGAAGACTAAATTAGCCCTACGCCATCTCCTGTCGCTGACAAGAGCTCTCGAAAGTGGTGCCCCGTCCTTGGACTCCTGTGACCATGTTTCCATCTTTCCTATGTCTCCTATCCCTCATATGTTGTTGCTCGCTGTCCTAGCGCATCTCTCTTTCTCTCTGTACCTTGAATCCTGTCCTTTTAATCCCTCCTCAGCCCCATTCCCTGTGAGCTACTGCTGAGGTGTCGCACGCTGATGCAGACAGTGACGGGGCTTACTTTTCTTTTCCCTCTTATAACCACAATGTCTCGCAAGTAGAAACTGGGTCAAAGCCATGCAATAGAATGAGAAACCTTAGGAAACGTTTCTATCAAATTGAAAAATCATGCAGGATGTGAACTGTAAACACGTTTTTTTCTGCACGCCAGCCATGTCCATTGTGTTTGAAAGAAGCAAAATTTATAGTCCAATGGTCAATAAGCCTAACACCAATTTTTAATTACTTTCCTCATAAATTTGTCGAATACAACTTATCTAACTTGTTTTCCTGATAGCCACCTCATGGAAACTGGGACATTACTGGTACCTCGGCACTCGTATAACCAACACTCTCTTTGAAAAAGCTACAAAGCATATCAGCTGATAAAGCATTGGTAACTTCCCAAAAAGCTCCTCTCTAGCTCCATCATCCTAAAGTTGTTACTATACAAGGTGTTCCACATGACTTGAGGCAATAATTTGAAAACGAAAGACTTTAGTGGCGAATCGAACCAAACGCATACTACTCGCACTAACCTGTAGGTGCTCAAGATATTCTTTATTTCTTGCCATACTAATTATATATTAATTTTTAAATGTTTATTTTTTCAATTATGCGCTGGAAACCCAAAATATGAACACTGAGATGCAGAGTACTTTCAGAAACCTTTTACCAGGTTGTGAAGAAAGCCGACGAAATTAGAAAAAAAGCCGTGTGACAGACCACGAGCGCACTGCTAAGGCTTTCTTTACAACACGGAAAAAATAACAGCGCTAGACGTATTGTACAGAAAACAATTCCGTAGGTGGTTTCTCAAAGTGTTCTACATCTTTGTTGATATCTTGGGTTTTCAGCCCATTATTAAAAGTAACTAGGAAATATTGTTATTTATTACGCGGAGAAACGACAATAACCTGAGTACCTACACGCTAGTGCGAGTACCATGCGCTTAGTTCAATTTGCCTCCTATATGCCTTTCGCATACCAATTCCTGGCTCAAGTTCTGTGTGACACCCTGTATATCACGTACATTATCATCATCATAATTGTCATCATCATCATCATCCTGACTACGTCCACTGCAGAACAAAGGCCTCTCCCATTTTCCACCAGTTAACCCGATCTTGTGCTTGCTGCTGCCGCCAATTTATACCCGCAAACTTCTTAATCTGATCTGCCCACCTAACTTTCTGTCTCCCCCTAACCCGCTTGCCTTCTCTGGGAGTCCAGTTGTTTACCAATAATGACCTGCGATTACCCTGTCTTCGCGCTACATGCCCAGCCCATGTCCATTTTCTCTTCTTGATTTCAACTATGATATTCTTAACTTCTGTTTGTTTCCTAATCCACTCTGCTCTCTTCTTGTCTAATAAGGTTACACCTATCATTTTTCTTTCCATTGCTTGCTATCTCGTCCTCAATCTGAGCTGAACCCTCTTTATAAACTTACACTCGCTCTCAAATGAAAAACGCTTCATCAATGTGGAAGTCTGGTCAACTAACGTTGCCACACAAGTTAGCAGCCTTCAAGAACCGTGTCGCTCCTTTGATTTTGGCTAAGTACTATCATCCAGCTATATTCACTCTAGTTAAGGCTTCTCCATACATCGTGCGTGTAGCTATCCACTGAAATCACTCTCGCATTTGCCTAGTCCATCTATTTCTTTCATTACCTTCGGAAACTTTGTTGTGTTTGTCGTAATACCTAATAAAAAGTCACTGTCTCTCATTGGAACACAGTAACATACACACAATCATATCTCCCAACAATTTGTGCTAAAAGAGAATTCTCTGCCTTCGACGTTAATAATCATTAGCAACATTATTTCATTAAGTAATATTCTTAAAACAGTGCTTGGCTAATTAACGTGTCTATGTATTTTTTAACATTTCATTTTTTTCCTATAAATTTCGCTGTCTATTGAAAGTAAAGTTATTCTTGATCAGCTGCTCTTTTATGGTGCCTGTTAGCACTATTCAACTTTGTGACTATATCAGTCGCTAAATTTGTATGATTTCTGTTTTGTGTTTTAAGCTGGCGCATTGTCCTTCCTTATTCCCTATGTACTGTGGATACAGATGCCAAATAAATAAATAAATGGACGGCGGATGCTTTCACTTGCAGGTATCATTGGTAACTGCCACTTGAATTGTTGGCCACAGCTTCTCCTTGAGTATATGCTTTATTGAGGTCATGAATATTGAAGTCCTCGTGGTCACATGAGCATGGTGTATAACCTTTGTATGAAGTAGCATTGCCATCATTGTTGCATGCTCCGCAGTGTTGTTCGTGGCATTGGAAATGAAGGTATCTGACAAGAAGCAATAACAAAAATATAACAAGAACAGGCCACATGCTATAGACATAAACAAAATGTAAAATAACCTTTTGTATGGAGCACTTACTTCAAAGGGTAACGTTGAAACTTCAAACTAGTGCCCGTCGTGTCCAGTTCGCCGTGTTAGTAAGTAGTCAACAAGACCATATATCCACCTCCCCAGTGTCTAAAAAATTTTTCGCACTATGCTTACGCCAGCCGGGAAACCCGATCATGTTGCGGGAGAATGATCAAGCACGGGGGGCTCGCAACACGTGGCCTCACGAGGTCCACAGGGGCAGTATCAGTCAGTCCCGGCACCGCGCACGTCATTCATACCCCACATTTTTTCGCCAATTCGTGTGACATGCTTGGATGAAAGTAGACATGAATTTCGAATTCAGTTTTGCTCTGTATTGTCTATTCAAACGTTTATGCTTTGCCAAATAATCTCCCTCCCCCCTCATCGTCAGCTTCATGCCACTCGGCCTTAAGGCTCAAAAGGTTGATGAATCCTCATATATCACAATGCGGATGTGGCTTCCGGTAGAGGTACTGGTTAAAAAATTGGCCCTGTATCTGCATGTTTCACTGCAATTGTTGTTGAAAGACGATATCTTGCGTGTGGAAAGATATAACAAAACGTTTGTTGTACTATGCGAGAAAATAGGTGAATTGTATTTGGAAGCGCTGCGTTACAGTATCTATCCGTGCGGCGAAGGCGAACGAGCGCGTCAAGGATGGATGGATGGATGTGGCTGTACCCTTTAGATCGGGCGGCGGCTAACGCCACCTAGCCGTAATACTTAGTGAACTAACCATTACATTTATCTTTTTTTCCCTTTAAATAATGAAGTTGAGGATTCGTACTTCGCAGTGAGGGGTTTAATTTTCACTCGTGCCTTGACTTTAGCCACCAATCAGATAACCTCCTTCTAGTTAAGGTCTACCCGCTTAAAGTCTATTTTGCCCTCGCTGTCCCTAAATCCCAGTGCTTTGACAAACTCTGCGCCATCATCCTGAACTAGGGTGAAGCCCTTTACAGAACATTATCAAGTGTTCGGCAGTTTCTTCTTCCTCTCCACACGCACTGCATACTGTGTCGACTCCTCGTATTTGGCCCGATATGTCTTGGTTCGCAGTACTCCGTCCTGGCCTCAAACAGTAGAGAACTACCCCGAGTATTATCATAGATCCTTTCCTTGGGAATTTGCTGCTTAAAAGTTCGATAGATCTCTAGTGCGGACTCTTAATCATGCCCATTCTCCACATTGTCAGTCTCCGTTTCCTTCACTTTTTCTAACCGATAGTTCTTTTTGGTTTGGCCACTTGCTGTTTTCTAAGTATTTACCAGTCAACTTCCTGGTTCGCTTCCTCCATTTTGTATCGACATTTTTCATGTACAAGTAGCTGAAAACCTCCTAGCCCAACGCTCTTCCCCCATTTCTCTCAATCGCTTCTCAATTTTATCTTGCTGCTAGCTTCCCTGCCCTCAAATGATGTCCATCCCATATCACCTTGTCTCCCTGATTTGGTGTATTCCCGTGAGCTCCTAAAGCAAGCCTACCTATTCCACGTTGCTTAATTTCTAATCTTGCTTGAACTTCTGATCTCATGCACAAGACCGCATGCTGAACGTCAGCCCAGGAACCATGACCCCTTTCCATATTCCTCTCACAACATCATGCCTATTGTAATTCCACAGTGCCCTATTTCATGACTGCTGCATTCCTGTTACCTTTAGTCGTCACGTATATTTCGTGTTCCCTCAGATACTCGGTCCCATTGCTTATCCATACGCCCAGATATTTGTATTATCTGTTATCTCTAGCGTGACCTCCTGTATTCTAAGCTCACTACTTTCGTTGTCATTGAAAATCATGACTGCTGATTTTTCCCTACTGAATCTAAAATCTAGCCTATCTCCCTCATTACCGCAGATGTCCATCAATCTCTGCAAATCTTCCTTGTTGTTGGCCATTAGCACTATGTCATCTGCGTACATTAATGCTGGTAGTGCCTGATCAATAAGTTTTCCTTGTTTGACTAAAGAGAGGTTGAAGCCAGTCCACTTCCCTCTAATTTGGCCTCTAATCCTTGTAGGTACATCATGAATAATAAGGGTGACCAGGGGGCACCCCTGCCTAAGCCCCCGTTTTACCTCTGCAGGCTTGGATACCTGTTTTTCCCACTTTATAACTACCTTGTTACCTTTATAGACACCCTTTAAAAGATTAGTGACTACATGTTCCACGCCTAGTGTGTCCAATATTCCCCACAATTCCTCTTGAACCAGGCTATCGTACGCTCCCTTGATATCCAAAAATGCTAGCCACAGTGGCCTGTGTTCTTTTTCTGCTATTTCGATGCACTGCGTCAGTGAGAACAGATTGTCTTCCAACCTCCTGTGTTTCCGAAACCATTCTGCAGTTCCCCCAGCACCCCTCATCCTCTATCCACGCCTGCAGTCTTTCCTTTATAATCTGCATCGCCAGCCTGTAGACCACTGATGTCACTGTATAGGACGGTAGTTGTTTATGTCAGCTTTGTCCCCCTTTCCTTTATAGATCATGCTCATCCTGCTAAGTTTCTATCCATCGGGAACTTCACCATCGATTATTATTGTACTCACTGCCTCTCTCAAAGCCTGCTCAGACTTCGGACCTAATGTTTTTATCAGCCTAATTGGAATGCCATCTGGGCCTGTTGATGTACTACTAGGAACCTACTAAAAAGGCACATTAGATACGAGCGCCATCTGGCAGTTATCTTCGAAAAACGATGGAGGCCGTGTGTTCCCGCGGAGAAAGATGCGGGTCTGTATCGGAGGTGATAAGGTGTAGAACGCAAAGCTACGGGCCGGTGCCACCACCTTGTCGGGTTAGCAAAGCGTTGAAAACACTTGCCATTTTGAGCATCACGTTGCACTGTCAGAGCAGCATGATAAACGCCACGGTCCATAGAATTACTTGTTTGTGTCTTGTCTTGCAAAACGGCACACATACAAAACATCGAGAAGTTATGGTGCCTCAGATGTGCGCAATTATAGCTTTTCGATTGACAATCACACAAGTATGAGCACTGAAACTAGAGAAATATTGGTGCGTGCTACTGATTGGGTTGGCCGTTTGAGGTAGCGTTTGGTGCCGTCAGAGAGATCGTTACCGCGTACAAGCACACTGTCAGACGCACAGACCAAAGTTTTGGCATTGAAGGTCCTCAAGAAATATTATAGTCTTTAAAAAACGAGTTTGGGTCAGATCACTGATCGTTGCCGGAAGCCAGAGAGACATGCCTACCTGGCCCACCATAGCGAGGCAAGCGTTTTGCTGACGTTCAGTAGAGTATTTCCAGTCCATGTCGCTGCCGATGAGCAGTGGCGCGAACAGGGGAATCTGCGTATCAATTAAAGCCAAGGTATTTCCGGAACCCTTTCGTAGCGCTTCTGCAATGGCCCGGCCTCAACCAGAAGCACCCTTTTACTTGGGTCAGCCGACAGGCGGTTTGCAAGCAGGCATCCGGCCGAGCCTCCACCGACTGCAAAATGAGGTCAAGTGAAGAGGATTTATTCATGAAACTAGATGGCGATTCATGTTTGCGCAGTATCAGGTACTTCATTCTGAAATACAGTCACACACACACTCATGAAGATAGGAGCTTTAGCCAAATGTAGGTTCCAACAATCCCAACCTGCTCAACCTCCTACATCCGTATGACTTAAATGCTGAAATAATCCGCTTGCTACAATGCTCCCACGCCGCATGATTGGTTTTAGCAATGATGTCGGGCAGGTGGGTGTCCACGCCCGAAGGTATTACAAAATAAATCCTTGAACAAAAAATTGAAGTGAAAAGAAAACACTGCAACCTCGGGGTATGCGAAAATTCGCCTTTATATTTGAATATAAATTTTTATTTTAATTTAAAAATAGTCTTTCAAGTCAAGAAAAATTTACCAAGAGCAATGTCTAAAACGTTAAAAAATCCAATCGTGCAATCCAGGTTAGGGCTGAAGCTAACGCTAGAGTGTACTACATCAAGGGAGTGCTTGAAACGAGCTTCATAAAGCGAAGCCCAAACAGAATCAATACAGCTGTGAACCTGCAATCAATAGTCTGTAATGTATCATGTCTTATGAGTTACTGGCTACTCCATCGAAATTGCGCAGGATAGAATTTACGATTCTCACTCAAAAGATCGAGGGTCAAAATGCCGGAGTATATGGTCGGCTTTTAATGTGACCACCACATTTTATGGCCATATTGGTTTTATTTTAATTCTGAACAGACGCTCCTGTAGCCACGTAATTATGTACAAAGGGGCGTGAAAGTAGAAGCTGAATAGTAGATGTTTGACAAAGAGCATAATTATGTCCTCGGTGATATTGTGTATGCGATACTTGAAATGACACTCCGCATTTCACGTCACTTTAGGAACCAATGCCTAGCAACGGAAGTTACTTTGAAGCAAGAATATCTATCCATCTATAGAAAGTCACACTAAAAATAAACACTCACCATCTACTACTAAAACATGAACATGGACATAATGAGTTCAAAGCGGGCATTCTAACCCTGAACCGTTTTGGCGAAGTCATGTGCTGCTCTTTAACACAATATTGATTACCACTCGCAGTGCCAAAAGTTGCTTGAACCTGCTTTGGCTTCATTTTTGTACACTGGTCCTGCGGCCAATCCGAGCGCTGCCCTCTTCTAGTACACTCCACTAACGCTAACGTAGTTACAGTAGTTGGTTCATTTCAAGGCAGCTTCAAAATTGTGGTAATACATCGAAGATGTAGGCAAGTCATGGCTCTAGTAAAAGGACGACTGCAAACAGGCTCAGAGACTGTGGAACTGCTTTCGCAAAATATAAAAACAAGACTGAATTTACAGTAATATTCAAGAGCTCTTAAAACACTTCAATGAGTCGTTCATTGAAAGAAAGGATGATTTTTTTAAATACGAGAGAGAGAGAGAGAATAGAGCTGAATTTTATCGAGGTGGAGCCGGAATTGCGTTGTGATCTATTCACGTCATTATCACGGTTTATGTATTCCGAATAGCTCTCACGAGTGGAACCACCTACCCTCCAATAAAGGTAGCGATACCACTAGCACAGTGTCGTACAGTGTTAAAGGAAACATTGGAACGTGTGGTGACAGGCTTGGCGTCCACAGCTGAAACGGCGGCTGCAGCCAGTTCCGCGAAGGGAAAGTACGCGCTCTGAACAGTGATATTTTGTCTTCCACTTCAGCGCTTCGTTTTGGCCGCTAAGCAAATCATTCACACGAACGAAAAGTCACCGCTTTGCCGACAAAGGCTAATGAATGAACGTGATAGCAAACAAATTGGAAGGTCGCGCGCAATATGGCAAGCAGATCAAAACGTGCCCCGCTTTTCCACGCTCAATGACGCACGAAACGTACTTACAGGTTAAAAGTGAACGCGAATAGAAATCTCTGTTGTTACTTCCTGTATCTGAAAAGTGCGCGCTTTCGCAAACAAAAAATATGCGACGACTGCAGTGGCCTTTGTGAGCCCGTAACTACAACAAAATCTTTCCAGTGCAAGCCCAACACTACCCAGACGTATGATATTCCCACCCGGGAGCTAAGGACGCGCGAGGAATTGTTAACTGCCCTCCTCTCCGCGATCAAAGTACGTGTGGAGGCGAGAGCCCCCGAGTGCTCAATACAACATCTTGCTGATAATGCTGAAAACACGATACCTTGCCCCTGAGATGCCCACAACAGCGGTAAATGGTAGATATAAATAGCTTGCCGTTTAAATGTTCAAAGAGATACCTCTCGGTAGCTTCAATAAAGAAAAAAACCTCTCAGCAGCTCAGCGGTTAACGCCTCGCACTCACGACGCGGAAGACACGTTCGATTCCACGCGCTGGGGAATTTTTTCTGGATTTTTTCTTTCTTGCGTTTTTTATATATAGATGCTCTGGCATTTAGTATACCAATCCCCTGCATCTGTACATTATCATCATTATATGTGTTGCTCATGTATCTTCATCGTTGTCGCGTAGCATCATCTTGGTTCGTTCATCGTAGCTGTCGGCTGGCGGTTCCTCTGGCATAATAAAGGTCATCGAAACCAAGACTTCATACGTAGTGGAGCGTGCTGTTAGATCCCTCGGTCGTCCTCTCGGACCAATACCCCCTGGAGCTACGTTCAGGTCGCCGCTTGGCCAGGTGTCGGAAATATGTCGCACAAGATGAGGTCGGGGCGGCAGCCGTTCCCACTCCGCCACAGCGTGCCGCGCCTTCTCACGTCATTAACCAGCCTCCAGCGTAAGCCTTATCCCTTTGCTGGTATTCGCGGGGAAGATATGGAGGAATGGCTGGACGATTTCGAGCGTGTCGTCGCTGCAACAGGTGGGAATTACACCTAAAAACTCGCTCCGTCTTATTCAACCTCACGGGTGTACGCGAAGACGTGTTTCCTCAACCACTACATTGATTGATTATTTGATTGATTTGTGCAGGTTTAACGTCCCAAGACACGATATGATCTGAAGTTTGAAGTTTATTTCACCACAGCTGTTACACCATACATTGTGTGTTGTGGAAGGCACGAAAAAAGCTGCAATAAAACGCTGCTTGGACTAGCCCCACATCCTCATCAATACAAGGCAGAAAAAGTGACAACATTCATAAAGTTCTGGAAACAACTAAACAGACACAAACTACATAGTTTAAAGTGGCACCAATAAGAAATATTGCACACATAAAATTTTAAGAAATGTTGATAGGATTCGCACTCTTTCAGGAAATACGAAAAAATAAAAATAAGTCGGACATAAAAACAATCTTTGGAATGGCTAAATCTTTCTTGCAGTCATGAAAAGTAAAAAAAATATTCCACATATGCTGTCGCGAAAGAAGGTGCAATTGTTCCAAATGATAAAATTGAATTTATTTAGTAAGTGGGGAAGTGAATAATTCAGCTTTGTAGACCATAGTTTGTTCGGCATCGAGGAACCTTCCAATAATCACTCTGTCTTGTAGGCCAAGATAAGGTGCTGCGCTCTAAGCATGCTATGGAGATAAGATTGTTACTTTCCTTTGTTAATTTCATTTTTAAGACGCAAGTGAACAATATTCATACATGTGCAAATCTTGGGTCTCTGAAACTGTTGAAAGAAGACAAATATGTGCATTATATTTCGACATTTGCAATAGAACGTAATGCATTTTTTTGTAGTGTGAGTAATTTCTGCTTAGAGTGCAAGGTGCCAGTACCCCACACCAAAAGACCATAGCGTAACTGGGAAGAAAAAAGCGTGTTGTATATATTTAGCATCTGAGTAGTCGGTAAAAATGACTGACATCTCCTAAGCATGCCTAGTACCATACTTGTTTCTTACCATTTCGGTTTGTGAAACCCATAGCATATTCTCATGAAAAACAATTGCCAATGCTTAGCGGTCGAAGAAAAATTAATCACAAAATCGTGCAGGTGTAGTTTTGAAGTAGCTTTGTACGTTGTTCCTTTTGAACGAAATAGGACGACTTTGTCTTTTGAACAGTTCATTTGTAGGGAGTTCGCAGTCGCCCATGCATACAAATCATCTAGTGTCGTGTTTGCTGCTGACATTAGGTCATTTACATCCACACCTGTGAAAACAAGGAAGTGTCAACCGCATGTATGGCATATGTAATTGTGTGACTTGTGTTTATAATGTCATTGACCTATGTGATAAAAAGTAACGTCCCCCATATACTACCTTGGGGTACACCTTGAGCAAGTTTTTGCAAAGATAATTGTTCTGTGTTTATACTTACACACTGTAGCCTATTGTTCAAATACGTGGGGATTACGTTTAGCGCATTTCCTCTAATGTCATAATAGGGCAATTTTTGTAACAGGGTATTGTGATATATCCGGTCAATGGATTGGAGAAGTCAACAAATATGCCTAGCGTAATTTACCTGTCCTCTATTTTACCTAATATAATTTCTTTTTGACGTAACAATGCTACCTCTGTCGACAGCTTGACCTAAAACCGTACTGGGCTGGAGTAATTATCGAATGTTTTGCAAAGAAATCGATAGTCTATAATATTACCTTTTCTATGGGCTTCGAAAACAATGGTAGAACAGATATGAGCCTATAGTTTTTCAAATCATTTTTGTCTCCTCCCTTAAACAGCACCAACTTTTGCATGCGTCATACGTTCTGGGAAAATATCTGTGCCTAAAATTAGGTTATAAATGTATGTTCAGGGCATGACTAATATATCTATGACAGGACAGACTGGGGCCATCTTTAACCCATCAATATTTTCCGATTTACTTTTCTTTAGTTTTTTGAAAACACCCATAACCTCGTATTCATCTGTTGGGGAAAGAAACTCACGAAGCTACTGTCTGTGCGGACATGTAATGTAGTGCGGTAGTGTCATTGACACTGTCTACTAAGGGAGTGAGGTGTTTATTGAAATTCTCAGCCAATGCTTTGCCCCTGTATGTTAGATCGCCTTCAGTTATCTCTTCTACACTAAATCATCTTTATGTATTGCTGTAATTGAATTTAACTTGCTCCACATCTTCTTGACCCCTGAGAAACCCTCGAACATGCAAGAATAGTAACTGCGTTTCGCGTTTTTCATAACTAGTTAAATAATTTCTCTATTTCCGAAAGGAATTCAATGCGTCTGGATCGCGATTCTTCAAAATTATTTCATACATGCTATTTTTCACATTTATCATTTTTATCAGGTTTTTTGTGACGCATGGTTTCCGTGAACGTTTAAACTTTTTTATTTCTCTGTACGGAAAACATCGCATGAGAGACACCGTAGTGGAGGGCTTCGGAAATTTTCACCACCTGGGGTTGTTTAACGTGCACCCGAATCTGAGCATACGGGCCTACTACATTTCCGCCTCCATCGGAAATGCAGCCGCTGCAGCCGGGATTTGATCCCGCGACCTGCGGGTCAGCAGCCGAGTACCTTAGCCACTAGGCCAACACGGCGGGGCAACCACTATATCGACATCCCCGACTAGTCAGCCTTCAAAGATCAGCTTCGCCATGTCTTTGGCACACCGGCTGGTCGTTTGGCTCTTGCAAAGAAAGCAATCGCGATTCGGAAACAGCACATCGGGGAGTCATGTGCATCCTACATCGAGGATGTCCTTTACTTCGCTGCCGGGTTGACACACCAATGACAGTCAGACAAGGTACGCCAGCTTCTTAAGGGGATTGCACCCGTCGCATTCAATTCCCTTGCAATCAGAATCCGGCCACCGTTGCTGACGTTGTGACAACCTGTCAGCGCCTCGAAGGACTTGAGTCTATGCGCCTACAAACGAACAGTGACGCGACCCGTATTACGGTGGCTCCAAACCTACGAGGTACAATAAAAGTGATTATACGCGAAGAATCAGAATCATTGGGATTCACAGTACCTTCAGTGTGTCCCATTCAGTCTTTTTCAACATCATTGCGGGATGTCTTCAGGAGGAGCTCACGTTCATGACCCACATGGCCCACCTGCAGCCCACTGTCACTCGTACTCTCCCATTGTTCTCGCATGCCGTTGCCGCACCATCAGGCACCATCACCTCGACGTCGCCGCCACGAACGTACGTATGCGTCGGTTGCTGCCGCACATCCTACAAGCTTTCCCACTATCCATCACCACCTCCTCAGCCGTCATCTGTCACTCTCACTGTTCTCTCTCTCCCGGTACAGTTAACGCAAACTACTACCCTCCTTATCGATCGACTGCACCCTACGTGCTATTATTGCGGCTATCGTGGTCACATTTCATGCTTTGGCCGCAAGATCCAGCAAGACGAGCGCCGAGGGTATGACATACGCGAACGGGACTACACCGGAAAAGCCTTGTACTAGGGCCGCCGTTATTCGTCACCTCCGCGTCGGTCTCCATCTCTGCCAGCCTCGGGTGAACTGTGCAGTAGTCATCGATCAACCCTACGCCGTTCACGGTCACCCTACCGTCGGTCTTCTTTCAGCCTGCTTCCCTCGCTTCTGATAGGCGTCCGGAAAACTAAGCGATGCAGTTTTTGGAGGACAAACTGCATTCTAACACAGGACTAATTCTTCGAGCGCGCCCTTACAATATGATTTCAGTCACAGTTGAGGGAGTGCACGTTCATGCTTTGATGGACACTGGGGCTGCGTTTTCTATTATTCGTGCTGACTTGTGTGCCCGTCTTCGAAAAGTCACGATGCCTTATGATGGATCAACGCTCGTTACAGTCCAGAGAACAATGATTCGCCCTTCCGCCCTCTGTACTGCCCGTGTGCTAATCGATGACAATCTTCATCATATAGAATTTGCTGTGCTATCCCCGTGCTCCTACGCACTTCTTTTAGGCTAGGACTTTATTTCCTCTGCTTCCACGGCTATTTGTTGTGCGCAACGTGTCGTCCATCTTACTGACACAGACCACTTGCTCAACAATGAAACCTACAGGCCACTTCAACTCATAGTTGCTGTAGACATCGAGTTACCACCACACGAACATCAAAGAGTCACAGTTTTGTCAAAAGACGCTTACTCTGGTGACATATTGGTCACTACATCGCCCCTTTGCCTTAATAAAGGCATAGCTCTCGCATCAGGTGTGGCTCGTTCAACAATGGATCAGCTGTCCTCGCTGCTACGAACACCACAACTTATAAACTTTTACTGCCGCGTGGTCCTACTGTCACCTGCGTTGCCGATTTGGAGTCTGTGTGCGTCGTGCCTCTTACCCCTGTCTCCTCTAAAGAACATCCTGCAGATCATGCTGCTTTTTCATCTTTTACAGCAGCCATCAACAAAGACTTGACACACTCGCAGAAGCAGCAGTTGCTTGACTTGTTGCAAAAGTTGCGAACTCTTGACGTTCATTCATCCACCCTGCGCCTGACAACTGCTAGAGCACATCGTATTCAGACCGACAGAACATCCATTGTGCACCACCGTCCATACCACGTCTCTTTAGCCGAACGAAAAATCATTGAGGAAACGTAGACGATATGCTGCAACGGGAGATAATCCGACCCTCAACCAGTGCTTGGTCGGCTTCCATCGTTTTGACGCATAAAAAAAGATGTTTCCATACGATTTTCCGTCGATTACCGAGCCCTCAATAAGATCACTGGGAAGGACGCATACCTTGTGTCACGCATCGACGACGCCCTCAATTCTTCAGAAGGTGCTGAATTATTTTTAAGCCTCGACTTGCGTTCCGGCTGTTGGCGAATACCCACGCACGAAGATGATAAAGAAAAACTGCCTTTGCGACCCGGACGGCCTATACAAATTGAATGTTATACTTTTCGGTCTATGCAACACGCCCGCAACCTTTGAGCACATGATTGACACCGTACTGCGTGGCCTCAAATGAAAGACTTGCCTATGTTACCTCGATGACATTGTTGTCTTTTCATCAACGTTTCCTCAACATCTGCAACGCTTGGACGAGGTCTTGACTTGCCTTGCGGGCGCAGGTCTTCAAATTAACACCATGAAGTATCATTTCGACAGCAGATCAATCAAGGTCCTCGGTCATGTTGTGCGCAACGACAGGAGTCGTCCAGACCCTAACAAAACTGCTGCGGTACTTCGCACCCCTTGCCCTGACAAACCGAAAGTTTTGCGAAGTTTCCTTGGTCTCGCCTCATACTTCCACGATTCATACAAAACTCCATAGCCGCACCACTCCATAAGCTACTTGATTTCGGTACGCCCTTTCAGTGGTCTCAGGAACGTGAATCGGCTTTTGACAAGTTAAAGAGTGCCCTCATGACCGACCCTGTACTTTCTCATTTTCACGATGATGCACCGGCCTTCCTGCATACAGACGCTAGCGGTGGCGGTTTAGGAGCCGTGCTTCTACAACGCGACAAGTCTTCACGAGAGCGAGTTGTTGCATACACCGGCCGCGTCCTCTCCGCAGCCGGTAGGAACTATGTGATCACCGAGGAAGAGTGCCTCGCCATTGTTTGGTCAGTGCAGAAATTTCGTCCTCACCTGGTCGGCCGCCATTTCACCATTGTGACCGACCACCACGCTTTATGTTGGCTTTCGACACTCAAGAACTTGGCGGGACACCTCGGCCGCAAGATTCCACGCCTCCAAGAGTATGATTTTGACATCGATACAAGTGTGGCAGAAAGCATAGTGACGCCGATGCTCTTTCTTGCTGTCCACTACCAGCGGCTCCACTCAGCGTTTCTGCAATCACTTTGCACAACACACCCTCGGAGCACGTCTACGGCGGTTTCCTCACTCGCCTCTATTGACCAGCTGCCTTCGAACGACCCCCACGATATTCCTTCTCGACAGCTGGCTGACCCATACTGTCGAATTAATATAGGCTACCTCACTGGCAGTTCCCGTCCACCTAATGCGATGCTTCATCACCAACTCTTGCAATTTAAGCTAGGCAACTCGGTGCTGTACCACGAAATTTACCATCCTGATGGTCAGCGCTGAGTTCCCGTTCTACCCCGATCGCTTCAGTCCGAAGTCTTCAAAGCACTTCATGACCATTCGACTGCTCGTCACCTTGGTTACCGTAAAACTTACGATCACCTTTCAAGTCTGTTTTATTGGCCAGACATTACCACTAGTGTAGCTCAGTATGTCGGGTCCTGCACTATCTGCTAATGAAGAAATTTACCCACATCTGCTCCAGCCGTTACACTACAGCATCTTCCGTGCCAAGGCACAGCATTCGAAGTTGAAGGTGTCTATCTTTATGGCCCCCTTCCAGTCAGTGCTGCTGGAAACCGGTGGATAGTAACAGCCGTTGACCATTTGACGCGCTACGCGAAGACGGCATCCGTCACTACCGGTTCAGCTTTCGAAACTACCGATTTCATCTTCCGAGCCATTATACTACATCTTGGTGCTCCACTTGTATTGCTCAGTGACCGTGGAAAGGCTTTCCTTTCACAACTAGTGAACAAATTTCTTCACGCCTCCGGCACAACCCACAAGACTGCCTCTAGTTATCCCCAGACTAACGGCCTCACAGAGCGATTCCACCGCACTCTTGCTGACATGATAGCTACCCATATTCAACCAGACAACTAGAACTCAGATGTAATTCTACCATTCGTCACTTTGGCCTACAATACGGCCATTCAGCGCACAACCGGCCACTCACTATTTTACCTAGTTTCCTATTCACCAGTTCTTTCCTGGATGTCTCTTTCATTACCTGCCCCACGAATTCAACTCCATTCCCTTCAGAGGAACACGTTTTACGACTCGCAAAGTGCCGCCAGCGTGCTTGTATAAATACTGAAGCCCGACAGCAAGAGAGAAAGCTACTTTATGATGAATCGCATCACGCTGTATCCTTTCAACCTGGAGACGAAGTGCTCCTTTTGATGCCTATTCGCACACCTGGTTTGTGTGACAAATTCCAGCCATGGTTTATCGGGCCGTACGCAGTTCTTGAAGATACTTCACCAGTAAATTATGGCGTGACGTTACGTGTAGCAGGTTGCCGTTATCGAACTACTGAGGTCATCAATGTCTCCCGTATGAAGCCATTCATGCTATGTTCTTTGTCACCTTGACTTGCTACGGCCAGGCTGGCAGTTTTCACGTGGGTGGAATTAGTGTGGGTATTTAGTATACCAATTCTATTCATCTGTACATTATCATCATTATCATGTGTCGCTCATGCATCCTCATTGTTGTCGCATAGCATCATCATCTTGGTTCGTTCATCGTTGCTGTCGGCTGCCGGTTCCTCGGGCCTAATAAAGGTATTCCAAACCAAGACTTCATAATACGTTTACATGCATGGTGCAAGACATCAACGCGAGAATGAATATCCCGCCGAGAGTGTCCATATAATTGCTATTGCAATAAAAGCTTTCGCAATTCTGCTCACTGCGCCTGCACGGAACTACTTGAAGCCATCGGCCGGTGAGGGTGCCGAGACTGCCCCCAGATGCTTAGATATTCGCTTTAAAAGAGCCCTAAACACTTCTGAATAACAATATAATTAATTCACTGGAAAAGCGCTTTGCCTCAAAAACTCAACGTTGCAAAAAGTTTAAGAATCCGTCAAGTGCGAGTGGAGTTACAAAGACTTTTAACTCCGCAATCGCATTCTCTCTGCTCTCGTCCAGTGGAGTTACAAAGACTTTTAACTCCGCAATCGCATTCTCTCTGCTCTCGTCCTGGAAGCTAAGCAGGGAGGGATCGCAGGGGCGAACAATACCTTCACGCGTGTCTCGTGACCTGGAGCACTTTTCTTTTTTTATTCGAATATGCGGCTTTTTGAGGGTGATCGCGCACGCGTGATGGTCTCTTGACAAGTGACGGCCTCTCGCGGTGATCAATTTAAGGACCAAACGCGCCAAGTTCAATTCAGCCAATGGCTGATAGATGGGAAATCTACGTGTAACTTTTGAGTGTTTTGCGCCAGTTTTTTTTAGGTAAGATAAAGGAATTTTTAGCTGACTGATAATTTATTGTGGATTCCAAGCCACGTGCTGCGCTAAACATTTGGCTCGCGTGTTCTCGGGAGCCTCTGCTACCGATCGGCAGTGTTTTCTGACAACGCTCAAGAAGTGTCGCACGGCCCCTTCAACAGTGGACCGTTTTGTAGGTACACTGTGTTTCACAGTTAGGGAACATCTCGTAGCCCGCGGCATCGTGATGGGGCCATGATGCGGCTAGCATGGCATTGTTGCTCAGACAGCAGCTCGCGCTTGCGCCGACGCTTGAAGGGTGTACACTCATGTCTTTGGCTCCAACGTCCCTCAAGCGGGAATGCGGGAACTGAACCGATATCACTTATTGCGTCTCTGTAAGCCTCAATGCCGTCCAAAATGGAGGGCCGTCATCACTGTCATTGGGGACTTCACGAGGTTTGTATTTGATTAGCGTGAATAATTACCACGCACGGTACGTGCTCATCATGGTGTTGCCCCTTGAAGACAGTGGTGTGAGGGGGAACAAAGAAGAAATATGCGTGAACAAACTCATTACCAATGCATGAGGCCCGTGTGGTCTACTAGCAGTAGGTGTTCTAGGATAGTTTGGTGTGTGGGGTTTAACACCCCAAAGCTACCACATGATTATGAGAGCCGCCGTAGAGGAGGGCTCCGGAAGTATAGATTACCTGGGGTTCTTTAACGTGCTCCCAAATCTGAGCACACTGGCCTACAACATTTTCGCCTCAATCGAAAACACAGCCGCCGCAGGCGGAATTCAATGCCGTGACATACGGGTCAGCAGACGAGTACCTTAGCCACTAGACCACCGTGACATTGTTTCTTCAGCGTAAACTCTCAGGCAAAATTACGCAAAAAGGAGTAACGGAGCCCAATAGGCGCACGCGATGAACAGACAGACCGTTGTGGAAAAACCACAGAGGGAAGCGTGCGGCGCGAAACCTCTTAGTCTCCAAAGCGATGAACCACCCGGGGATCGCTGGCAGCGCGAAAAGCATTGCCAAGGTGACTAGCCCTTCTCCACAGAGCACGTCTTACTCGTTCTCTGCTGGCTCAGTCTTTCCCCGTATTTTGCCAGCGACGGTTCGCGGTGCGTCGCGCTCGGAGTGCTCGACCACGGCCGCCTGGATTCGACGATCTAAGAATTACGACGTGGTGCTTGTGTGTACGCTTGGATGAGCGTGGGCTGCTGCTTTTGCGTTTCGCTGCACCCATGATGTATGGAGCAAGTCTCGGCACGTCACCACGCCGCACTGTATATCTCTGGTTTCAAGATAGTCACGACCAACACACGACAGCAAGAGTTGGGAAGGCCAATATGGCGGCCGAGAAGACCACAGGCCTATCGGATATATACTTCAGTCCGACTCGGGGCAGGAAACAGCGCTAGATTCTCAGGCAAGTAGGTTATCATTCTTTATTTTACTGTACTTGTCGCGTGTGCGATGCGTATCGCGCTTGCCGGCAACGGGCTCGGTCATGTATATCGCACGCACGAAATGCATCGCGAAGGTGAGCTTCGGCATCTGAAGTTCGCCTGTGCTTTGTGACCGCCCGGAAATTGGCCGCCATTGCCGTCGGTCTCCCGTACGCTTGCTCATGAGTGCTCGCCTGTCTTCGCCGCCGCGATGAGCTCCGGGCTGACGATATTGGGCTGAGACCTCATCGCTGTGTGAGGAGTCGTCGAAAACACGTTGCGGGTTCACGTAAAGAGCTTTGTTGTAGTACGTCGCGCTGTAAGTGCACCAGCACGGGCTGGCGGGAATTTCGCTTGGGTCGGAGCTCACTGAAAATTGCTCGCCATTACAGTTGGCTTTCCCGTCAGTCCGTCGCAAGCAGCTCGGCGCCGTCCATTGGCCGCGGCGGCGGACTCGCGTTTGCGCGCTGCACTCGCTCGAGTTTGTGGAAAAGGGCCGCGTTATCGTCAATTTCTTCGGGGTTAGCTCCAAACTAGCTCGGCGCTGTTTGTTTCGGGAGTCAAGCGTACGCTCGCTCTCCTATTCGAAGTTCGCTGGCGTCAGACGCTCCGCGTGCAGCGCCGTGTTTGGTCTCGCGTTCGCTTGCGCGAGCTGAACGACGCCGCTCGCTTAGAACTCACCGACTTGTTAGCGGCACGGTGGCTCGCGGAGATGTGGCTGCGGCCGCCGCTCCTAAGCTGTTGCACTACAGGGATTGAAATGAGTCTTTGACGATGTGTGGCGTCACGGTGAAATTAATAGCATGTCATATCTCACGAATGTTTTCATTTCACCTTGCACGTATTTCCCATATGAATTTGTATTCATCCACTGTCACGTGGCCTCACTATTTTACATACTTATTGTGCAGCCATGGGCACACACCGTGCTTAAAACTGTGTGCGCTGGCGTGTGCGATGACTGTCATTCATCTCTTTCGTCAGGGCAGCTTCAGAAGGACTGTGCGAGATCTGAAGATAAAATTATTTGTGTGTCATATTTTACACGCATGTTTTTATATTAACGTGCACGTACTTGTCATATGCGTGCATATTCATCTTCTGTCACGTGTTTCTAACTATTTTACTATATTTGAGAGCTTTAGTACTGCGTACGTTGTGTACGTGGCGACGTTGCGTACGTAAGGACGCCACGTTCTGCGTGGTGCGCATGCGCAGACCGCAACGCGCACGTATCGCGTTACGTACGCAGCCACTACGTACGCACTCATGAGATGCGTGCGTACGTATGAGGTGATCGCGCCGCTCTCGAACACGTTCGCGACAGTGCGAGACTTCGTTTTGCGAAATGGCGGCATCGAAGGCAAGCACCGGCCGGCTCTGTTTTTCCATCGCGTATGATTTGGCGCTTCTGCACGAAGTAAACGCGCATAACCCATTTCAAGATCCTTCGCGGTGGGGAGGCATCGTGGAGAACATGAACCTTGCTCTGGGAAAAGTGTTTAGTGTGCACGCCTTGCGCGAACGGCTGGATCTTCTGATGGCACAGTTCCTCGCAAACGACCCGCGCCAGCCCTAGAAAGTGAGTACTCAAGTTTTGATACTTCACGATGTGTTTCGTATGTCGCATGCGTACTCTTATGCCTAGTTCACACTGAAACATCCACTTTCTACAGCGACTGAAATTCCCCTGCCACCGAAACGCAGCGTCGTTCGCACTGGACGCGCCCCGCACCATCGAATATGCCATCTACTACGGGGCGAACGCGGGATGGATGCGCTGTCACCCGGTTGTTGTCGCGGCTCGCAAACGCTACTACGCTAATCGGTGGCGTATACTTCGACAATTCTCGTACGCAAGAAGCAAGAAAAGACAGTACTGCTTACTTTGCTGGCAAGTGGCTATCTTGTAATGCACGAAGAGCAGAAAAACCACCGACGCCAGCGGGGTTGGTGGGTTAGTTTTGCTCTGCAAGATCGTAACAAGCTCGGTCACGCCAACAGCAAGCTCGGTCACGCCAACAGCAAGCTCGGTCACCTCTTTCACGAAATACGGAGCCGAAGTAGGCACAGAGCAGGTTAAACTCCCGTAGGTTTCAACATTCAGTTACATGCACTGTGGCATAACAAGTGAGTAGGGTTTAGCCGTCCTTTTTCAAAATTCCTTGACTAGCGCTCCTATTGCTCCGCACTTACCGACTCGGTGGCAGATGCCGCAAAAATTGGTCCGAGAGCGATCGGCGTGGAGAAGGCCCTTTCGGCGGATCTCGCCGCCGCTGAACCGGATTCGGTGCACTTTCGGCGGTCGGAATGCTCAGTGTCAACGCGGCCTTAGAGCGAAAACTTTACTGGCCTGAGCGAGCGAGTTTCGCTGTGTATCTTCGCGTTGCGTTGAAGCGAAGAACGCATACCCTGTACAAGCCGCGCGAGCCTACAACGAACGTGTTCGTCAGCTCGTCTGTGTATGTCACAACCAGCGCCTCAATAAAGCGCGCGCAAAGCCGCTTTCAATGCCCGTGGTCGACGATCTAGAAGAATCGGATGACGGTGCCGCGCGAGCCGTGACAAGTTACGTCGACGGAAGGAACTACGTCGATCTGCGCTGGAGTCTGCGTGAGTGTTTCCTGGAGGAGAAACATTTTAATACCGTCCACGAATTGTGGACTGGATACGCAATTGAATTCAAGGACTTTAATGTTCGGGAATATTTGTGATGCATGAGATTGCAATTGTAGCGCGTGATCTGTTCGTTTAGTTCCGTTGTGTGCATTGCTATTGCGCGTGCCGGGCAGGTTTCCGAGCTCGCGGCTCAGCTGCCGATCTGCTGTTAGATCGAAAACACAGAAGTAAATGAGGATGCCTACGCATTCGCATCTTCACGTTATTCATGTATTGCATATATTGAATTCATTCTGATCCACTTCTCGATGTTGCCACGGTCTTTCATATTTTAACCGCTGACTGTGTTACTTCCAGGTCGGGTACAGAATAGGAGTATGAGGAAAAACAAAGGCTGCTAAAAGAGATATGCAACCTCGCAAGAGACTTCGGCTACAACATCAAAAGCCGTAAAGTGCAGCCCTTTGCGGGTCAAAAGGTTCAGTGGGGTTGTGACCCGCGACACTGCCGCTGCTACGTTGGTGCCAGCGTCACAAGTCGCCTTCGGTACATATGACATAGACGACCGGTAGCTTTCTTGAGCAACGACAAGAATACCGAAGGACATAGAACAAAGAAATACCTGGTCAGGGTGTACTGGAGATTATTGGGAGGAGCCTTTTGTCCTGATTTGGACATAAAATGAGCTGACGATGGTAATGCAAATGTCACGTGTTCTGGGAAATGTTATTGTGCCGCTTATTCATAACGTCAGTCATTACACATAACGCCGTATGAGTGGGGCAAAATGTACGTATGCGGAAGGTAACTACGCACAGGGGTAGCTCCTTTGCACGATTTTCACTACTATTTACTTATAACATGGTTTCGCGGCTTTCATGAAGTACTAAGAACAAATGCGACGTTAGTAAATGATTGCACTTCACATATGTGCCATTGTGCAGTAAATGTTTGATAGGGATAATGCTTCTGAAACTGTATGATTGAAACACAATCTACTCTATCCCACTGCCCAGAGCCACTGAGTGCAGATGCAAGTTTTGACGACGCATCTCAAAGTGCTGCAGACCTACTGGAGAGAATTTCACAGGGCACCGACATAGCCACAGCACCTGGCCTCTCGAATGAAACCACGACCACTGATAATAACCAGCGGGAAGAGGAATCAACAACTGCGAAAGACAGGCCTGATTCTAAAGGAGCTGCCCAGTTGTGCGTAGTAAGTACATGGCTGCATTTACAACAAAATCCATTACTTTGCTCATTACTCTGTTGTCATTACCTTGTAGCGAAATAAGTGACACACTTGACTTGTACTCACTCAACCACTGAAGTGACATATGTTCTCTTGGCTACTCTATGGCTCATGGCAACTCATACAAAAAATCCCACTGCGCATGCAATTTGTGATTTGACTACAAAAAACCACTCGTGCACGCTTAGGTGAACAACAGGGAACGGACGTTGTTATTTTCTTATTGGGACTACCTTACAATCATATCATGTTACACATATTCATGTTTCAACCACTTCCGGCCAATTGACCACTACTGCGTTTGAAATTGATGGCGCTGAGTGAGTAGACTCACAATTTAGACTATGGACTACCATTCATATTCCTGTCACTATCAATTTTTTAAGATCTAACAAAATTTAGTGTTCTCTTTCTTTGTCACTGATGCTCGTTGCTGCCTGGTTTGAATAAATGATGCTGTAAACTAGATGCAAATAAATTTAAATTTTACAGGAAGACGCAGGGCTCAAGCAGCGACGGCTAGTACGGACTACGAATTCATCGAGAAGAGGTGGAGACACGAGAGGTCCCTGAAAGAGAGGGAGCATGCACTTGAGATGAGCGCCTGGCCGCCGAAAAGCTCCGAATCAAGCGAAAGCAAGAACGCTCTGAGAAAAGGCGCGAGCTGAAACGAGACAGAACTGAAAGAGAGCTGAAACTGAGAGAGCGGGAAATAGAAACTCGGGAACGCCAGCTGCAAGCACAACTCGACGAAGCGAGCCAAGGAGAGCAGCTGTCGCGATTCCACAAGGCTACTCAATACGCCGATACTCAAAATTGTAGAAATGATTTGTGATAAGTAGGCAAAGGAAAAAGCGTGTAAATAACATTCGGCTGCATTCACAAGAAGGCAGACTAAATAATGTAACGGGGCTTCTGGCTGGGCCGTAAATCCAGCTCGCGACTTCAAACTTAATTTTATTATGCAAACATTTCAGTGTTGCAGAGAAGACACTTCGACATTATAAACCTGAATTATTACAGTTGTACAGTGTTGCATTATTTTAGTTTCATGTCAACAATTTATGCTTCAAAATAAAGGAAGAAAAGCATTTCTCTTATGAGCACGCATGCTGGCCTGGATTTTGAAACGTTCTCGCGGTGGTGGGCACGTACTGTTACACAAAATAAATGATTGAGGTTGATATAGGTTTCGTTGCACTTCACTTAACGATTGCCAGGGTTCAAGTAATCTTGCAGGCAAGGTGGCTGCACATCAAAATATGTGGACACTTGGTTACCATACATACAAGCATGATATTTGGTCAGGATAACAGCTACCCTTTACATGCGTGGTACGGCCTGAAGTAGTATCTTCTGGTTTTTTAAGTCAACAAATGCAAATTCTGAGATGACTTTTTTAAATACCCACTCAACAGACTGCCTGACCGCACTCATGGATGAATTGAACTCTTGTTGGGCGGCTGTCAATGCTGCTCCTCCGTAGGGCTTCATAAGCAGTGGGCGAGAGGATAGGCTGGGTCACCGTATATACGAATTCCTTGTCCAATACCAATGCTTCAAGCTTTCATACAACTGGCTTTCTCGAAGAATGCCTGAAGACATTAGTTTCATATAGTTAATCATGCTTCAACGCCTTCAACACAGTTCAGCTATAAGAACAACCATACCTGCATACTTTGTAGGATGCTTTCTGCGATTCTAAAGGAGTGAATATATCTGTGTATGTGGAACTGACTAATGAACGGTCCGATCAGGTTTCCTTGAACGTCATGTATAAAGATCTGACGGAACATAACTCACCAGCATCATGCCTTCGTCCCAGGTATGATCCATCTAGCTGCAGATGAGTCCATTTGGACACATCAAGACTGGTATTTGAGCACATGTAGCCCCTTGTACCTGGAAAGTACAGGCGCTTGTCTGCGAGGGTCAGCATACGGGGCGCGCTGTACCACCGATAAATGCCCAGCAATTTCTTCTCAGGGGGAGCACCTTTAAGATGAACAGCCGGGGAAAACAAATACCAACATGAGAACGGGCACCAGTACGTTCAATCTCGAAGCGCTAAAAAAAGAAAAATATAATTTACCTCGCTCATAGCCTCCAGTCCGAATGTGTCAGCCACGGGTGAATGTTCATATTATTCAGGAGGCAACGAAAGTTCTTTTCGATGTGCTAGAGTACTTTGTTCGGTACGCTTGACACCACAGAATAGTGACGTCCCAAAATATTCTTGGAGGTCACACAGCCTGTTTTGGACAGGCAAGTCTCCGGAGCCATATGCATAGGGCTTCTGTGGCCGTTACCCTCACTCCCTGAGCACTAGTGAGTGTAGCTGCGGCATCTTCAGGGGCACGCACAAGCACTTGAAAGTCAGCTTTTTTTGAGCAAAACTGTCGTCGAAAACACTGACTCGACATTGAGTCCAAGTTCTGTAGGCCACCTCGCGATGCATGCACCCGACGCCGCGGCGGTTATTTCTCCCGCAGCATGAGTGTCTCTATGTCCTCCCACTCAGGTGCGCCTGGCAGTAGGGTCCCGAAGAATACTTGACCTCACCATTGTCGAGGAGTGGGCATGTCGGCTGGCCTCGCGTCGACATCATGGTCAAATCCGTTTATTTTCTTCATGCAGCTTCTCGTCTTGGGATCGACAGCGACGGTCCGAGAGACGCATTGCACATTCGTCTTCGCTGTAGCCCCTAAAAAAATTTGAAGGCTGCGCAGGACGACCAGTGCACTTCAAGCGGTGCTGGGAAGGATGGGAAGTGCCACGTGTGGCTACATCGACGTCACCGGACGGAGATATTAATACACGGCATCCATCGAGCTTCTTGAGTGGGCATGTCCTGCTGGCCTCGCGTCGACATTATGTCAATCCGTTTATTTTCTTCATGCAGGTTAGTGATGATGTTCATTTGTCAAGTGTGACGACCCTTTCTTTGTCCGGCTGACATGTCCATGTAGCTTAAGCAGAATCTGTTCTGGTGTACGCGAAATAATTCTCTCTTGCTTTTGTTGCGTGGCAACGTCGAGCCGAATCCCGGCCCTGACGTTACATGTTGCTTTCTGAGCTGTTGGATAGTCAAAAACATCGGAAAAGGCTGAATGGCATTGAACTGAAGGTAAAAAAAGTGGAAGAAGTTGCTACGGCTGTAAATGAGATGAAAACAATGGCGTATAGGTTGGAAAAAGGGGTCGTAAGCTTGGAAAGCAAGCCAGCTGATCTTGAAGATAGAAATAGGCGGAACAACTTGATTGTCTTCGGTATACCGGAAACAACAAATGAAAGTTTTGATGAACTCAGCGAAAGTGTGCTGAAGGGTGTGTTCACCAATATTCTAGAAATACAAGTGTCGTCTGCGGAAAGAATTCGCCCAATTGGGCGCAAACAACTACGTAAGCCTCGCCTTACAATTTTAAAGCTCGTTGATTACCGTGAGAAGGTTGCTGGGCTTAAAAATTGCTTTAAAACTAAGGGTACAGGTTTCTCAATTTTGAGGACTTCTCGGAAGCTACACGACAATAAAAGAAGAAAACTTTGGAAAGCACGGCCGGAAAATGGAAGGGCAGGCGAAAAGGTGAAATTAATATACGACAAAATCTGAAGTTAACGGTGGTTCTGTTCATTTGGGATGCAGACAGTAATGAATGAGTGCCACTTCCAGGTAATGTCGTTAAGGAATTTCAGCAGTGAACCGAAGCACAATCAGGCAATTCACTTCGCTGCATTCAATTTAACGCCCGCAGCATCATTAATAACTTGATGATCTGGAAAGTTCACAATAGCGCATGCACCCCATCTGATTGTAATAACAGAAACCTGGCTACATTTACATATAAAGGATGACGAAATAGCGCCCCCAGGATATGGCATATATAGAAAAGGCAGACCATCTCGTGGTGGTGGTGTGGCCGTCCTGTTTAAAAACTACCTCAATTTGACTAGGCCTTCCGATAGAGACGGTATTGAAAGTGTCATTATTAAAATACACCTTGAGGAAATGAACCTGGTTGTGGGTGCATTTTACCGCCATCCGTATGTCGAGAAGGCGTTTTTTGATGGTAATAATGATTTTCTTTGTTCTCGCAACACAAGCACTAGTAGTGTATTGTTAGCTGGCGATTTTAATATTCCTCAAGTTAATTAGGACGCAGACTTCCCGGAACCACTTCCTATTGCTGCTGAGCCCTTGGTCGACATTGTTCTTCTTCATGACTTAACACAGTTAGTAAAACAACCCACCCGTATTCAAAGTAACGCACAATTTATTTTGGATCTTTTTTTTGTGAGTGACAGAATCCTTTGTCAAAATCCTGCTTTGTGCGTCTATGACGGTGTATCCGACTATCGATTGTTATCTTTAAGCATTCCACTCCACGTAAGGAAAGAAGTGTAGGAAAAACGCGTAGTGCCAAACGTCACTCGTGCTGATGACGTCGCCGTTCTTGACCTGTTAGGTATATCGTTTCTAATTTCCATGAGATGTATAATTAAATAGTTGCTCTGTCGAAGATTTGTGGGGTTTCTTCAAGAATCTTGTTTTGAAATGCTTCTCATGTCCCCTCAAAGATTATCAGAACGCAATTTGCTCGCCCTTGGACGACGAGGGAAGTAGTGCGAGCGGGATGCAAACTAAAGAAGATGCGCAAAACACTGCGCCAGAACCCGTCATCTTCTCATGTATCAAAATTTTCTAATATGCGTTTACAGTAAAATGAAACCATAAAGAAGGCAAAAGACTAATTTTTCAACATATCTTTGAAAAACTTCTTGCTTTCTGCTCCTGCGCAATTCTGGCGACACTTGTCACCTAGGAAGCAACAAGCATATAAAATCATTCCTCAGAATTGGTAACTGATGAATCACTCCTTGCATCATCGTTTAACAAGTTCTTCTGTTCAGTGTACAGAAACGACGATGGAAAACAACCAAATTTGCAAAACAACCAAAGATCGCAGAAATTGCGCCACATGTGGAGCTGTTTTGTCTATTTCACAAATATTTCATTGTTTATTATCGGAAACGGTGAAATCACCTGCCGTAGTTTCTCGTTTTTGGACACTTGCTTTTTCTCGATGGCAACACATGGAGTGCTTTGCTAAGGGAACGGATAATGGCGTATGTCCCTGGAAGCAGTCTGGTGGTATTTTGTCCTTTTCAGTGTATGAACTGCATGCCTGCGCATGATGTGCTACACCACTGGAGAGTAGCAAGTATGGGTAAACCTTAGGCAACCAAGCTTTTCAATTTAGCTCCTGGCAAAGGCTTCAAAAATCTACTTTCAGTCAGTCAAAAAAACAACTCCCAGTCAAGCGAACGCCACGGGGACAAAATGATTTTCCGTGGATTACTGGCATTAGCTAGCTGGTATCGCATAGCAAGCGACGCGTGAGCGTCCTCGATCAAGTAGTTGCGAACGACACATGTCTTTAAAATAAGCTGGGTGTCCGAGAACAGCAGTACGTCACAGTTCTCGTTTCCAAGTTTTCATTACAACTTAAACAATGCGAATACATCCGAAAATTAAGCCTTATAGCAGCTTTCAATGCAGCCGCGGCGTTCGTTTGCGCGGGAGACGACGCGGAGGCATCTTTCCTCCAGTTGTGGCACCTAGCGGCGAAATGCCGCACAAGCACCGACGCCACTTCCGACTGAAATCCGCTCTTCCACCCGGGCCTTGAAAAATAAAGAGGAGGTGCTGGTTCTGCGAGAGTTCCCTTTTCTTGGTATCCCTGGCGATCGGTACCAACAATGCTGAGGTGGCCCAAATTGCTTCGTCGTGCCCTTGACAGTGACTGTCGGGTGCCTCTACGTTTAAGCACTGGACCGCACGTTCAGTCAAGGGCGTGTTTACTTGGCTTTTGCTTGACTTACCTCTTTTGCATGGCTTGAGTAGATTCATTTAGCTAGAGTAGAGAGAGATAGGCTGACGAAAGGAAAAAACGCCACATTCTGCTGTCCTAATTGACAGCACGATTAAGCGCATGAAGCAACAATACCTTCAACCAGCAGCGGGGCACACCCAACATCAGCTTCCTACCACTCGTTGAAAGCAACGCTTCTCTTTCGTTTAATAAACAGGAATAATAAAGAGGAACTAACACATAACCATTCCCAAACTATTCAACTTAACGCAAAACTCACGCGATACCCGCACCACTCTGCGATGCATGTTCCCCTCCGTAGGAAGATGCGAGTGTTTTTTTTTCAGTACTAGTACACGACGAGGCATCGCATGTTGGTTCGGACGCCGGATAGTAACGTTCGTTGATTATCTCTCGGCCAGCAACACGGAAGGATCATCCCGACTGTATTTGTGAACGCCTAGCTACAGCTCTCAGACGTGGGTATAAGTGACCTTACTTCATTAGGCTGACATGGCGCAGAATATCAGCTGATAACTAGAGTTAAGTAATGACAACCGCCTTGAATGTCATCTGTTTTTTAATAAAAGGTCATTGTGCCTACAGAGTGTTTTAAGAATCCCAGATACTTGCACTTGTTAGATGCATATTTGATCTTCTATAAGCAAAATAGAATGTTGCCCACCCTCACCAGAAGGGTCTAGACACCATTGTTAATATACCGGCTGCTGTATGCATTGTTGTGCGTAACTCAAGAGGTCTGGACTCTGCTTTCAGCCATGGTAGTGACCAGACGAAGATGCAGAGCTCCGTCAGAGCGGCAACAGCGGCCCTCGTGGGTCGTGGTAAACGGAGAACTGAAGGGTACTAAGTGGTTTGCATCACCTAACAGGAGGTGTAGCAGGAGGGAGGTGTTTCCATGAACACTGAGCACATGTTTTTTGCATGGCGACATTTGTGCGTCAGGATACCATAGCACTCTGCCTGATGTCGTTTCGCGTGATGCCTACAGAGAAACCACGTCTTGGTGGTTATCTTGAGGTTCAGGAAAAACAACAAAAAATTGCTTTGTTACAAAGACATTCTTCTAAAGAAGTTACGTCACTGCCTCGCTGTTGATCTTAAGGAGATAAATACGGCTGCATTGGCGGCTTCATGGAGTCGATAATAAGGAGAGGGAGAGAAATATATATATACAACATTTGTTAGATATACGGAAGGCATTCGCTATTACAAAAAATGTACTTCAAGTGAACCGGGTACGCTGGTGTGTTGATGGTCGATGAACAGCATTGACAACTAGCACTCTACCGCTAAGGTGTAAGAGGCGAATGTCATTCGATGATTTTCATATCAGATCTATCTGGCGAGAAAATTCGCCTCTTGTCCGTTGTGCCAGGTAAGCCTACGCGATCCCTTCATTGCAAAGGAACAGGGTCTTGTAAGGCGTAGTGCAAAGTGCCGCATTGCTTAGTAGTACAGGCGCTCCGACCTATTAATTAACCACATATTTATATATCAGACCTATTCTAGCACTAATAATATTACATATTGATGGACCTATTTATATTTAGCGCCCAATAATAGGGTTGTAGAGAACGAGGAGAGACGACGTGGTGTGTGGTCGGCATGGCCGTGCCAATCTCGCTATTTTATTTCAGGCCTGAAGCAGAGGTGTGGCGGCTGCCAGCGTCCGACACGCCAGGCGCGTGAACCTTTTCTGTCTGCGCGCAGCTTGAGCTAGAAGTCAGCTGCTTGAGAGGCACCTGGCGGTGGTCAAGAGAATGATGATAATGATGCACTACAGGGCTGCCCCCTTCCCTAGCGCTTTTCGCGATTTGAAATGTCTATGCAAAACAAAGAGAGCGAGAAAAACTACGTCTATGAACCACAATTCATAACGTGTCCGTTGGGAAGTCCAGGTTGTTGATGTGGATGGGTCGTCGGTAAAGGGTGGGTCTCCAGCGGGAGGCTATAGCGTATCGCAGTGGGTTGGCGGTCAGATGCAGGCACACAGTTGTTATAGCGAGTGCAACAGAAGGTACAAATAGGGTGGCGGGTCGTGAAATTCCATAGCACAGCACCACAAAACTTGCACCAAGACAAGATGTTACGATGGTGGCAGTTTTGTTTTGTGCTTTGGGCACTGGCGCAGGAGTCGCAGGTGCCATGACGATAGTGCCGGTAAACTGCTCTGAAGGTGGCATATTAGATTGCTGCGGCTGCTGTTTGTCTGATGTGTAGAGTGCAAAATTTCTGCGAGCATTCTGCTTGAGATGTGTGTGACACGACAAGTCGTAGTGTGACGACGAACCGCCGTTAAAAAAAATTGGATTGCTTGTCCACTGTAGTAGCAGAATTACCATGAGGAAGGGCGCGCACGGGAGAGGTGGGCTGGCTGACTGTCTGCCTGCGTGCCTGGGAGGGCGTACGCAGCCAGCTCTACCTGTTTGTGGGCAAGGCCGGTCCTCGGGACTCGCCATCATCGTCGAAGCATCGCGCACGGTCGGGCCGTTGATGGTTGGTGACGTAAAGCTCTACTGTGGTAGATTTTATAGACGGTAGTTGTTTCTGCCACCAAGATGGGCGAAGTGGCCAAGTCAGTGAAAAGTTGGGCAGCATAGGCGGGGATTCCTCCACGAACGGAGGCCGTTTGGACCTCTGAGCCTTACTGCGCAGCGCAGCTCAAACCAAGCAAAGAACACGTCTTGCAAGATGGAAGGCTCTAAAGGAACTCAAGAAGAGAAAAAAATTGGCACATCCCACGTACAGTGGGAATCGCTGATATGCGAAGCACAAATGAAAAATGTTGATATTGACTTTAACTTCAGCACAACGTTACGAGGTGGATGTCAGCAATGCCGCACATGACCTCCAGTTCATAATTATCATGTTTGGATGTGTCGTTACCTTCGTCATCTGTTCACGTCACGTGATACCAAATTTAATTATAATGTGGAACTAGCAAAACGGCGGTTAGCACGCTATGATAGTGGCATGTTGTCATGTTCTTATAAGACACGCGGTGCCAGGAATATCAGGTTTGAATCAGTGCACCAGTCATATATGTCATCCTTCATTGACGTCACGTAGCTCCAAATTCGAGATATGTGGAGCTAGCAAAACGGCCGCGAGCGCATCATGAAGGGCCCAATATACTCCAATGTAGCGTTTAGGCATGCGCATGCTGGGCACAGTGACACAGCGTTAGCAAAACGTAAGCACTCTATATCCTGACGCCAGGCACGACCAGCGTCTGTCGGCGCGGCCCGACGGCAACCGGCGCGAAATGGGACATGCTGCATTTCGCGCCGATGCGTTGCGTTTCCCTTTTGTCGTGACGGAGGGACGCAGATCGCTGAAACGCGCATGCGTCAAAGCAAGCGACAGCGTGGGCACGGCCTGCGAGTATGTGGCACGACCGGCGCCTGGCGTGCTGGCTTAACGCGACGAAATGAAACGCCAGCGAGCACGCGCACCGTGTCACGTCGAATGTATTGGTGTTTTGACTGTGGCATGTAGTCGTAATCTCACTTGACACGCACCTCATGATGCTCATGTTTCAACATTCACAAATCTTCATCATCCATTGGCGTCACGTAATACCAAAATTGGCATATGTGAAGCTAGCCAACGGCCGCGAGCACATCATCAGTGTGGCATGTAGTGATGCACCGACAAAGCTTGTCGCGATTAAGATGCTTGAATGATGTAACATTACCTATGTCGTCCATTCACGTCGCGTAATATCAAGTTTGGTACATGCGAAGCTAGCGGAATGGCCGCGAGCGCATCATGAGCGTAGCATGTAGGCATGACGTTACATGGCACGCTTCTCATGTTTATCATATTTGCACTGGTATTATACCTTCGTCATTCATTCACGTCTTGTAATGCCGATTTCGGTAATAGCAAAGCTAGCGAAACGGACGCCAGCGCATCATGAGCGTTGCGTGTAGTCATGTTGTTACATGACAGGCATCTCACGATTATTATGTTTGCACCAGCCATACCTTCAACTATTCACGTCCTTTGATAGCAAATTTCGTATATCTGACGCTATCGAAACGACGTGAGCGCATCGGGAGCGTTGCATGTAGTTATGTTGTTACACGACACGCACGTCATTATTTTTATGTTAAGGTCTGTCGCTTATGTTCGCCATGCAGTTATGTCATATCATACCAGTTTTGCAACATACCATGTGAACGAAACTTCGGGACCATAAAATGTAAATTATGACGTCCATTATATACATGTCATGGTTTTCAAGTTATGACTACTTAATATGGTCTTAATACAGTCATGTTATGCCATACCAAACTGGGTATCGACACCATTATCGAGACGGCCAGCAGAGCTAGAAGTCGCACGTGGCTAGATGATAGATAGATAGATAGATAGATAGATAGATAGATAGATAGATAGATAGATAGATAGATAGATAGATAGATAGATACGCTCAAAGCTGCCTAAGTTTGCTGAGAAACGCTTCGCATTTTAAAGAAAAGGGTGATACGGTGCTGCCACGAGGCCAAGCATCAGTTCGTGAGGAGGCTCCATAATCATGATGGCTGCTTTTCTGCTGTGATTAATGCAGAAAAGAAAGTCACAACAGTTCCCTGGCTGACAGATGATGCAAGGTAGCTTGCATTGGGTACAGCAGCTTCACAGGACGCTTCACCAGAGTGCCATCATGAAAGCGTAGAGAGCAAGTCCTGACGATACCGTGACACAAGCTTCACAGCTGCCTTGAACGTTGTTTTTCACCGAGTAGAACTACAATCAGTTTCTTCAATATGTGATTTCCTTCGCTTGGTTGAATGCGTAGTTTCTGAGTTCATTGAGATACTCCTTTCACCAACGAGACCAGAAAGTTAGCCAATTCTCTTCTCTCTTGGCTACAAAGCTGTCGATCGTTGGTCAACTCAGTCTTTATATTGAAGGTCGTAAGGTAGTAGCGTTGTCAGTCTTCTTCCTAAGAGAAATTCTTCTAGAAATAAGTCGTATACCTCAACCACGTCATTCATAACTTTTGGTTAAAGCTGAAAATTTATTAAAGCTTCCACTTCAATTAATAGAGTAACCGACTCAGTCGGATTGACGAGACCCGCCGCGGTGTTCGGTGGCTAAGGTACTCGGCTGCAGACCCGCAGGTCACGGTATCGGATCCCGGCTGCGGTGGCTGCATTTTCGATGAAGGCAAAAATGACGAGGCCCGTGTGCTACAATTTGTTGCACGTTAAAGAACCCTAGCTGGTAAATGTTTCCGGAGCGCTCCACTGCGGCGTCCTTCATATCATATGGTGGTTTCGAAACATATACCCCACATGTCAATCAATCAATGTCTCATTGACTATACGTCTACCAAGCATCTTCTGCAAGCAGTGTCTTCAAAGCACGTACGAGTCTCCTGTAAAATCCGCCCCACTAAGGAGCTATCGGGCAAATAAATTTTTCCTGCATATTCGAGGAAGAGAAAGATTGTGAGTATATCGGTATTCCTAATTATTCGCCAGAGCTTCTGTAATTTTGAATGTTTTCACGAAGGTACGCGCACTGTCACTGTACATTGTGTGACCGAGGCCTCCACGTGTTACGAATCCCCGAAGTGGGCAAAGAAAGTTTGCCGTCGTCAAATCTTCAACAAGCTCCAAGTGAACAGCTCTTGTTACAGCACAAGTGAAAATAGCGATGCAAGAGCGCTTGTGTGATGCACTGTGATGTACAGTGGACCCTCAAAATGCACACCACTCCAGTAAATAGAGGGGTTTAATTGCATGATCCTGGGGCATACAAGGTGAAACTTGCTCACTGGTTTAGACAGGAAGCGTCAGAAGAATGAAACACCATCGTATAGTTTGTTTTCACCAGCTGTCGTGATTGTGAAATCCAGTATCGGTCTCTGATATCTGTTGGTATGTCCTCGCACATCCTCTATGGATACCCTTCGTGAGCATGGTTGATTGGCTTAAATACTAAGGTGAAGAGTAATTCGGTGGAAGGGATTGCATGGCAAGAACTGTACGAGTTGTCTGTCACCTGAGCTTAGCATTGTACCGAAGCAACCCTTGTTGTCCTACGGACTTTGCGAATGAATCCTATTGTCGTTGCGAGGCAGTTGCCTTGTACAAAAACGAGCTGTCTGTTCTACGCGAATCAAGTATCACTCCGCCTGTTGAATTTCTTCAATCTACAGCTCCTCGAACGTAACACATTCCTTCCTCAACTTTTTAACACATGAAAAACCCATGCCGTAACTCTTACATTTTTGCGGGCTGCTTAATTGTTTGTTTCAACCAGTGTTGAACCGACGTTTTCGTGCGAACAGCGCGGATATTGACATCTGGCCCATGCCAGCTGGCTCCAGTTTTCTGTTTTGAGGTCGACTTCCTCACTACTTGGGCCAGAATGACGCAGACATGGCAATTCATCCAGATTTCTACCACCACAACTGTGACCGACTCGTATGTGCATACAGTCGAGCCTCGAGTGAACAATCGGCGGGGTTTTTTTTCAGGACAAAATCGCCATCTAGAATATTCTGTCAAATTTCTGATCTCTTGCGCCCTGTGCCGTATGAATGCCTTCCAGGAAACGAGTTCCTTTAAATCAAGGTAAAGGTCATCTGGGAATTGGACCAAAATGTTGCTTCACCAATGCCGAGATCGCAGGTATTGATGATGTAGGCGTATAAGCGAGCTGCAAGCAAAGCTGCCATCAATTCCAGCCTCACCATGGTAACCGTGTTTAACGGCGCAACTCTGGTCTTTGCCATTATTAGTATGCTGTGGACGGTACCACTTGAGCTCGGCGGTATGAAGGTAGGCTGCAGCACCCTATTCTGACTCACTTGTGTCGGAAAAGATGTGAAGTTTTGTCTTTTGATAAGCGTCTTTGCTGCCCGCTGTGAGGACTTGAAATACTAAGCTCACGTAGCATGACTACCTCCTTGCTCCATTTTTTTCCAGACAGCTGACAGCTTCGTTAGTGTGGTGCCATTCTAGTCGAGGTTTTCCAGAGATATTGTAGGAAGGTCTTCGCCCTTACTAAAAGGGAGAACAGAAACCCCAAAGGGCCGTAGATCCTTGCAACAGCCTGGAGCACAAAGCTTTAGTGATTCGATGCTCCACCATAAGCTGCAGGCTATCCTGGAGCCTAAACGAAAAGGTACCCATCTGCTTGTTGCGATAAAGTCCCAGGACTTCCAGAGGTCCAGAAGGTGAGCAAGGTAATTTGTCGGGAAAAGTGATTCTTTGTTTGAAGACGGCTGATACAACGGGATCGTTGCAGACCCATTTACGAACGTTCATCGAATCGTTTGTGGAAAATTCAAATCTTTCTTTATGCAATTCAATAGCTTGTTCAATGGTGTCAGCGTCAATAAGAAGAACATACTATATGAACTCTTGTAATAGCCGGGCTGTCGTAGAATAGCAATCTTCTTCGAACTGGAAGTGGTGCTTCAAAGTAGCAGTCAATAGGACAGGACTTGAAGTAGCTCCAAAGGGTATTCTAGTCCTTCTCCAAACTTCTATATCCTCCAGTGGGCTGTTTACTTGAGGTAAAGTCTTGAACCCCAAGAAGCGAAGCGAATCTCTGTCGTGTTCTCGTAGGCCAATTTGTAGGAATGCCTTCTCAACATCAGCATTCAGCGCTATCTGGTAGCGTCGAAAACAAAGCAGTAGCGTCAATGCGTCGGGATTTAGATTTGAGCTGGCTTCTAAATTGTCGTTTAAGGACTTCACCCCGGTTTCGTGAGACGAAGCATCTAACACGATGCGTACCTTCGTATAGTAGATTGGTCCTCACGAATGACGGCTTGGTGTGGCATATAATACTGTGGTCTGAGTGTTTGGTCTTCTTTTGTAGGTACATTTTGAACAGACCCTTCTTCGAGGTACACTCGAATAGTTGCATCATATTGTTTTGAGAGCTCACTGTCTTTGTTAAGCTTATTCGTCAAACTGTATAGACGTTTGAGGGCAACTGCATAGTTTTCAAGCAGAACAACGCTTTCCTTCATGATAGCGCCACTTTATATCGATTGTCTTTCTTACAGATCTTGTTCTCAAATTTCTCAGCAACGAGTCGGTGGCTGTCGTTCCTTCATTATCGGCCTGATAACGATGATTTTTAGATCCGAGAAATGAGTCGAAATTTCTAGATATCTTAAAGGTCACCGTAGATCGTAGGATTGCAATACTCGCACACTGTATAACATCGGCTGCAATAGACCATGGTTCTTGTGAAGTTCATCCCAGTTTGGTCTCGAATGAATGAAACAACTTTATTGTAAAATCCAGCTAGCTGCTGCTAAGGGCCAGACTGCTCTGGTAAAGGATGGAAGACCTTCTTTCCGTATAGCCTCCCTGGCATGCTGGATAGCACTGGTTCGGTCTTCTAGTTCACAGCTGAGCAGCATTGTACGGCAGTGCTCCCAAAGAAGTTCTGGGTAGTCTGTTTGCTTCTCGCGACACTCCCAGAGCATGTGGCTGAGGGAGGACGCTTCTACACAACAGGGTACACATATTCAGTCTGGGTAAACTGATGGAAACATTCTTTGTGATTGAGCAGGGCTGGGAAAAGAATGAGTTTGTAATTTTTGCTAGTCTGTCGCCTCTTTTTGATCTAATGTTGGGTGAGGTGAAGGAAAAGTATGCCTCGAGTCACAATGATACTTTGTATATTCTGCATAGCTAGAGATTCTGTCTTTATTACAGGTTCAATTTCGGCAGCAGCATTTCCCGACGAAGGTAACCCTTGGGCTGCGCGGCGGGTTGATTCTCGCGACAGAGCATGGGCCGTCTCGTTCGGGTTGTTGGCGGCCGCGTTTGTGTGCGCCGGGAACCGGATTAGATATTTACGTTCTTTCGAACGCAAGAGTTCCTGGTTACTCGCTAGAATTTTAGGCACTTATAGGCGGCGCAGCGGAAGGTCGAAATGGCGGACGAGACGGTGATGTCGCGAGCGTTTACGTCAGCGTCGTAGAGCGTGAAGACGTGCTCAGCGGCCTATGAATATGAGAGACCGAACTGCGTCGCTGTTTTATCACCGTGTGACAGCTTCGGATCCCGGCTACATGGTGCCGCCTGCGTCGCTGGAATGACCGAATACCTCTCATTCCTCGTCCTATGCGGGGCTGTCCTCGACATATGAAACGCACTTCGCCTCGACGAGGACTACGCCATACGCTTAACAGAGAATAATGGCGAATTTCATTGGGAGATCAGGAGCACCGAAAAGCCCGCTGAAAGTTCTCTCTTCAGAGCCGGCGTGTTTCAGTGGTCGAACAGGTGCACGTGCACTGTCATCAATGGGTAAAGCGAGAGTGCTTTTGCTGCGCCGAGAGCAGTCATGGGCAGTTACTAGTGCTCTCGTCTGAAAAGCGGACTAGTCGCAGTACGACGAGTCACGTGGCCCGTGAAAGTCATAGCCTCTGAACTTTTCTCCAGCCGGCGAGTGCGACGGCATTGCTAGCAACCATGTGTAGTTTGACACCAACGTCATTTGACACCAATATTTTGTACAGATGGCTTCGATGAGAGCTTGACGTCGGCACTCGCTCGCTGGATTTCGTGCCGACCGGTTGTGCACCCGCGCGCTCCGCGCGCTCGCGACCTTCGGCGTCATCGTAGCTCTGGCCGACTGGGCTGGCCCTACGTCACCTCCTGTCGCCGACGGTC